>JWJB01010244.1:0-18642 GCA_000812895.1 Rutstroemia sydowiana | reverse complement strand
GAATGCCAATGTTACAGTTATATCAAATTCTCGTCGCAATATATAGATTTTGAGAAGGAGAAGTTGTGAATACGAGGGGGAATGTTGCGTCTATTTATAAGTAAATGATTATATTCCACAGTGCAAGATTCATGATTTGTGTAAAAACAAAGTACTCATGCATGATGATTCTTTTGATTCAGATACCCAAGATCTGTTTTACTGCGTGATACAATACATTTCTACCGTTCAACACTGAGATTCATATGCTTTTATTCTGTAACATTGGGAAAATCATTTGATATTGTTTGACTGTTGCTTTAATGGAGAATGTGATTAAGATACCATGCATGATACCCTCATCAACTTTTGACTCACCAGTTTCTCGTACGAAGTATTAGTCGTCTCTAGGACCGCAGAGTGGACGATGATGAAATCCAGCATACCTGCCTCGCTGATGAATACCGCTTTTCTCACCCCCTCCAAATGATAAGCAAAGTCTATACTGACCCTCGGAGCCATTATGCTTATGCTCAGCTCTTCGAGTCATATTCTTGTTACGATGAGTAGGATCAGATCCCGCAGGATCCCCGATTCTCCCGATCCCGGCTGTTTCTGCGGCGGATTCGAAAAGTTCGTCCCCTATCTTTGCAACGATTTTCGCCTGTATTTCCTGACAAAGGAAAACTCACCACTGGGTGTATTGATCTTCCCCTCAGCTCCGCATTAAGTCTCTCATTTCCTGCGGCGGTATATCCTTTGACGAGTTTTCAATCATAATAGGTAGTTCTTTGACGTTGCATTTCTGCGTCATATTGCAATGCTCGCTCGTACAGGAGGCGGTTCTGTCTCCTTTCCACTCTCTTCTACCAGAAAGCTTTTCTCTTCTGACCCTGTTACAATACCCATTGGCATGGTGTACCTCCTCGACTAAAGGACCGGCCGATTTTGTTCATGTGGAACTGTAGAGTTTAAGCACGAGTTTAAAATATATGGGATTGAAGTATTGGGTTTATATGTGTTGGTACTCAAGCGACTTTCGCTATCTAGGATCGGCGTTTTGATATTTCTATCATGGCCAAGTAGTACAGTCTCGCTCGCAACGAGTTGTCAGGAAGCAGCATGATCAAGAAGGTTTCGTACTTGCTCAAGTGTTCAAACTACGATTACGAAATTGAAATCATGGACTCTTCAAGAACACATATTTGTAGTTTATTATTATGTTTGAACCCATGCTTTATTGTTTAACGTTTAGAAGGCTGTAACATCTATTAGAAGTTCAAAATACATATCACAGTGATTTTTTTGAGTTTCGATGGATGGCTTCATCATCTCTGCAAAATAGGCAATTGCGATAGCGCTTTCCAAGATCCTCATCTTTTCCTGTGCCCATGCATCCAAATGTGTGATTACATTCATATATGCAACTGATTGGCCACCCTTTCTCTAAAGCTATGTCTTGAGTCCGACGGAAGACCGCGACATATTGCCTTAACTCTTCTTCCCTTGCTTTATTCACACGCCTTTCCTGAGCAATAACAGCAACGGACGGCAAGTAATCTAAGGTATTACGCCATAAACCCTTCTTCGAATTGGTGTTCGTGGCAGCGAGCAGCTGCTTAAGGTCATTTTCTGCTGAAAGTGCCACAGCTCGTGCTTCATCGACAAGGCTATGACCAAGATCCCTTTGAGCCATCGGGCGACACACCCGCATGAGCTTTATTGTAATAATATCTTCTGATGCGGATTCACGAGCCCTCTTTACACGCCGCTCAATCAGATTTTCATTGGTGTCTGTATCTAACTCTTCCAGCAGGTCGAGTTGTCCTTCCAGAGAGAGCTCTTTACATTCCTCCGTCGCGTCTGTTACTGCTACCAATAGAGGTCGTAAATCGGGCCTGTTTGTAAGCCCCGACGATTCGGCAAGCTTAGAGATCTTTTCAGCTCTATCAATCTCCTTCTTTGTCTCTGCCAGACTGTTCGGTGTTTTGGGATTTGGGTTCATCTTTGCGTGACTTTTCGCGGAGGTTGAGAAAAGTTTGTAGTGTATGGATGGTAGATAAGATGTCAATGTGGCTGGTTGTGATTGGGCGATTGTGGTCAGGTGCAATTCTTGTAAGTTCTCGGTGTAGAATTTGGGAGTGTATAAGAAGGGCAAAGTTAAGCATCTACGAGGGAGGTTTTTAGTATATTTATGTCTAGATCTTACTCATTTCCGGATCAAGATTGGTCATTTGAACGATACGATATTGCTCATGATTGAATCTTACTCCTTCTCAATGACACATTTAATGATTTACTTCAGAATCATGGTTCATTATCATGTCATACCTTGCGGAGAAGATTCACTCTTCTATACCACTCGCTGCTCGTAAGTTCCACAGTCATTCAATACTCCCAAATTACAAGACCAGGTTCACGTACGATAAAAATGATCCTCCCGATGGCCATGCGTAGTTTCACTCTACTGAAATACACGCATATATCGCGCCACCTTTTGAAACCGATACTAGATTGATCAAAGATTGCATCTTCTATTATTGGTTTGGAATATACATGGTTATTCTGAGGACACAAGAGCACTTTCAGACCCATGTCGTCTCCAGTCATCGTGAGTTGTAGTTTACCAGGGCCCTAGGATTTGCCATGGCTTTTCCTCAGATCTTATCGTCGTCCTTACCTATTGCTAGTTGCAGAGCGGATGCGGTTCATGAATCTTTTCAATTTTCCTGTGCCCGCTATGGTTTGTCAGCATCCGTATATGTATGTATCGGAGAAACTTACCTTCTTCCTTATCCTTTCGTTCTTCTAATTTTTCCTCCTCTTCCTTCCTTTCCTCCTTCCTCTCCTCCTCCTCTCTCTTTTCTCCCTCCCTTTTCTCTTGCTCTCTCTTCTCCTCCCTCCTATTCTCCTCCCTTAACTTCTCCACCAACTTATTGTACTTCTCAAGTTCGATTCCATCCCTTGCAGCAGACACCCACTCCTGTTCAGCATAATCACAAGGAACATACTTTGGATATTCATATGGCTTTGGCTCGTCGTCCATGACGCCATCCCTAGGAGGCCCGTACGAACCCATTGCGGTCAATCTTTGAGATCTTGAAATCAGCTAATTTTACGTGTTTTGTATCAATATATTCGGTAAAATTGGCGCAACTTACGTGGTTCGTAAGAATTTATCTATGGGAAAAACTGAATAGTTGGTATGTTTACTTGATTGTCACAGTCAACTTGTAGTAGTATGATATTTCGATTCGAGATTCGAGATTCGTGTTTCGTAGTATGGTGTATATGTATTACCGAATTTGGTTTGGAAAGAATTGAAAACGAGGAGGGGAATGCGCAGGTATTTATGCCTGTATATTTCTCAGTCGGAGTCATTCCCAGATTGAAAATCTTGATTTGGATTGTGCTTATTATAGATGTAACATTACAATGACACCTATTTCGTGCCTTTGTTGAATCAAAGAAAGTACATCGCGTATAAAAGAGTACCATATTTGTGATTCATTCTTTGAGATCAAGTCTATTTATAACAAATCAAAGTGACTACTCCGCCCGTGAGATCCCCAATCACATTGAAATATATGATTCGATTTATATTCATTATTCTGAATCAAACTACAAGTCAGAAAAGTGCTAACTTCATCTCGATCGGGATCAACTAGCTGTCACAGACATACGAGGAGTAGGAACCTCTCAAGATATCCTCCGTGTACCATTTCGATATATTCATTCGAGTACTACCCACTATACCTAATTCTAGCATTTGAAACTAGACTCAGTCAATACTCCTAAACCACAAGAATGCGTCTGCAGGCGAGTTCCAACAAGAATAATCCCCCGCTGCGCATACCAATTCTTACACCACCGAAACATACGTCGGGTGTTGCCAAGCGCGTCAAACCCATTTAGGGTCTTCAATATCAAATCGATTCCACAAATGAATCTTATTCCATTCCCGTACCGTCTTCTTCCCTCTTTTCCATGCATCTCTATCAATCTCCCCCTCCATATTCAAAGCATACAAGCCCGCCAACTCCCCCTTTTTATCCTCTGGATACCAATCCGCCCACTTGGCTTTAATCTTTTCTCTAATTCTATTCCTCTTCTTTTGCTCCTCATCTTTAATTACTTCTTTGAAGTGTGATAAATATCCCGGTTCACAACTCCAAGGAAACCATTGAGTTATCCATTTGTTCGAGTTTTCCTGCCACATTATTCCCGAAACTGTGATAATTTGTCGTGGTCTTTTGATTGATTCATTGATTGGTTTTCCTCTAGCGTCTGTTTTGAGTGGTCTTCTTGAAATTGTGGTCGAAGTATGAAGTGTTGAGATCGACTGTAGTTCAATGGTTTGTATCGATGTACTCGACATTTTGGCGTTTATGAATGAATACTATTTCTGACTTGTTAATCTCCACCAAGTCAAATTTATTTATATGATATTTCAATTTAGGAACAAGGAGGATCGTTTGCATCTTATTTTACCTCAACCTCTGTCATTGAATCTCATTCCAAAGTCAAAGATCGCAATCTGCATCGAGTTTAATATAGAAGTAACACGGTATAGGGCGCAAACCTTTGTTGTGTCAAAGAAGATACTCGAGTACATTCTTCCAATGCCCTTTCTTTCATGGGCTATTTCTGAAGCCAAATCATCCCAAATACAGTACCTTGTAATACTATAAACGTGGATTATCGTACAAAGCTTTACGATATTTATGGAATTATTTCAGAGCAAATATTGGTACATAAATGAAGGTGCGCAAACCTCTAACCGTGAATATTCTTTGACATTCATTTTGTACTTTGGTACGAGAATACGTACCAGGATAACTGACTCTTTATTGCGCACAGTTTCGGATGCGACGCTTCTTTATTACTAAGATCTTCGAGAGGGACCCGTTTCACATCAAACATGAAGGTCCCTCGTCGTCGAGATACGTACCTCCAATAATCCATGTGGTGGGGTAGATCTCAGTCGTCGAGCAAATTACCTATGGTCAAATCTCAACTGCGGAGGCCATCTACGTACGATACCTATCGGTATAAGCCATACTACCGACCCTAAGTCATCTAAGAGCGGCATACCCATAATACTGTTCCAGCCAATTTCTTGCCATTACAATTATTCTGGACATGTACCGTCACTCCTTCCAACATAGATATCGCAGCGTCTGGGTAAGTAAACCCGTTCTCACTTCACCCAAAACAAGATTTGAAGCGGCAGATTGTGCTATCTCCGATTACACTCGGAATCAGGGCCTTTCGGTTTGGTATCCGGCGAAATATACTCGTGTTCAACTCGATATGCAAGAGCGAGATGGTGTCGGCACCAATATCGACATGATCGATCTATAAGGAGTTATGGGACGCGTAGGGTAATTCAGCACATCCTTAAGCTTGTCCGTAGGTTCGTATCATTAATTCCGTGATACATTCGTCCTTTCGGACCATCCTAAACGTGTATAGAATTGTTTCTATGGTGTATGAATTTAATTCGATATTGGGTTTCGAGATAGAATCTGAAGCTCACCCACGTAGAAGCCATCAGGATCGGGATTCTGTCCCTTCTCTTCTTCGAGGTTTGTAAGCACCTACTTCTCTTATCTCTCCGCAAATTCGCAAATTTCTTATAGAACAAAATGGTGCAATACCATGAATAGGTTGGCATCTTCTCCAGAGAATTTCTCCTGTACCAGTCGTGCTTTGTAGTAGGAGTCACCTCGTTTCAACCAATTACTTGCAGTAGGTTCAGGAGTTAGCTGCTTCCTGCATACTATGGTATTTTTACCCTCTTCGATGGTGTGCCATTGCCACATCATATGAGAGAATGGCCGTTTTTGTTGAAAGCATGTAGAAACATGGCTTGGCGGTACAATTGATCCTCCTTACGTTATCAATCGACGTATGATTTTTCGCAGGCTGAATGATGGAAGCATACAATGTACACGATATCTAGATTTTGCATTATCCGTTGCCGTTGATCTAAAAACCCAGAAGTTTCTCGAGGCACCACCATTTTGGCGACATGAGCTACCTCATCCCAAAATGGAAAGAGCAGGAATTAAAGTACCCAGGTACCATTTCTTGAGATAAACATTCAATCAACTAATTTATACATATATTTGAGAATAAGTTTACGAAATCGAATTTTTTTACTTAATTACTCTCAATTCATACCCTTAAATCTGATTAAATAGGGGTACGTACCTCTCGCTTAATTATGCTTTTGTGGAAGACAAAGAACTGAAGATAAGGCAGAGGCGACCTGGCCGGTCCAGCCTTCAGCAATTTATTTTCATCATCGTGGGGAATGAAATCCTATGGAGGATTGCTACATGGTTTTCGTGAATATTTCGATGATCATAGCATGGATTTAAGTTCCTCGTCGTATTTTAATCAAAAAATAGTACCAGATGTATAGAAGAAGACGTGGAAAACATACAGATCAGTCAAGGGTTTCCTCCGGCGTATTTGATTACGCATGCGTGTAATTTGGATGCTGATGTTTGAGTGATTTCGGTTGTTTCGCTGTTGCCCGTATTGGAACCTATGGCCTGAGTTCTGCCCCTGTAAAGACGTGGTATTTAGCTTTGGTACCAAGATTTAAGAGGAATAAAAGCAGACCCGCACGTAATGCGTGAAACTAGCCCTTGGAACATGTACCATGGAAAGTTTATAATGGAAGACGTCTTTCGTATATAAATACTTACATCTTCAACTGGATAGAATATCCCATCCGCTCCCGTCCCCCAAATCAGCCACTTACCCCTCTACCACACCGAGAAAAGCTTCCGCTTGGCTGCAACCAGTGCCCAGTAGATTGGGCTCAGCTTTTGCGTTATCAACCCACTGCAAGCAATGAAATTATCGTAACACCTAGTGGTAAACCAGACGATAACTATGGCTGACGCGAGAGGTTCGTTTTCGGTTTCCCAGAATTCCAAACTAGTGAGCGGGGGGTTTCTGACAGGAGCCGGGACTTGTCTTACTCTCAATGGATCCACCAGAAACGGCTGATGTTATTTGTGGTCTTGTTAGTCTGATTGAAGAAGTCGTAGCAACGATTTGTGGAATTATGCCGAGGGCAGTCACAAAAGTACCCGAGTTTAGCCATGGGCCTACGCAACGCAATTCGCGGATCACGGCCTCTACACTGCTGGGTTCTGCTCATTTGTTTACACTAGGCGTACTTGAACAGTACACCGAGGTTATAAATTGCGTATCATCTTATCGATCGTAGGCGTGGGAGGGGGCGGTTATGGCAAGGAATTGACGAGGTATGAGGTTAATATCTCCCCTTGGTGAAAGCTCTAAATAAGGTGCCGGCATTTTTCATAGTGAATGCTTTGGGCTCAACAACCGTGATTGGCGCTGTACTGAGGATTCTGTGGTACAGACTGCCCTTGGACCGAACATTGAATCCCGGTGGTTGTAGCTGGAGTCAAGCCACTCTCATGTCAGTATCGACCGAACTCAGCTTCTTGTTGCTTTGTTTCGTACCGTAGTTAACTTGGGCGCTGCAGTTTATGGAAGTGGAGTAATTGGAAGAATATGTGAAAACGAGGTGGCCTATGTTCTCTTACTGAATATGTGGTCCCAAAAATCCATAATTCACATGTTGAGGGAGACGTCGCAAGGCCAACTGGGACGATAAGTTGGAAGTTGGTAGTAGCCGTAGCCATCCTAACTTCCGACTAATTGACGCCGGCTTGGTTTTGAAGACTAGTCTATATGCAGATTGCGATAATCATTATCCTTGCCCGTAGGTTCCTTACAGTCGGAGCTATCAGCCTAATTGTATCGTCACTAAAATATGCTGAATATTTTTGTTGTCGCTTTTCCTGCTACTGCTTCGCTGAAATTGGCTGCGCCGGCGGAAGAAACTAATGATGCGGACGATATAAGGCACTCACATTAGTGGTGTATTGAATTTACATGTTATTGCTTTTTATCATTATCATGATGATACGGCCACTTTTCTTTGATATTGAAAGTGATTGGTGAAGTTCTGATAGAAAGTGAATGCTCTTTGTTGCCCGTGAAATTATTTTCGACCTGAAACTTTGGAATTTACTAACGAGTGAATAAATCTTTTCTCCAAATATTTTTCCGAGATAGTAATTCAATTTTGAGATTTGTCACCTTCGAAAACTTTTGATCTTTCTTTTCCTTTCTTCTTCAATTAATGTCAACATTTTTAGTTCACCAAATAAAACAACTTAGAATACAGAACACGACACATATACCCATCCACGACTACCAGAAAGACTCGTCTTCGCGATGAATGCATATCAACCAGTAAAAAAGCAGCTTCGTCTGCTAGTTGTTGATTCTAATCTCTCTCCACGCGGCCCTTTTTCAAATGAAAGTTTTGAGGACGAATATACGAGAGTTCTTTCATCTTTGGAAACTGATTCATACTGGCAATCAGATTCCAAAGACGGGCAAACATATGTCTTGGATCGACAGGTTTGGAGCCATATGTGTAAGTTTATCCTTTCTAATGAATCTTAAGCCATTAACTCATTCTAACGATTGAATAGTTGGGCTTCGAGGAAGCAGTACTCCGTCACTCATTGACCCGGACTTTCCGTTTCCTGGTGTAGGTCCTACAGAATACTGGCAGAGAAGAGAAGATGGCCTTACTTTAAAGGCGATAAGAGAGCGCGAGGCTATACGAAAGAATGAGGCTAGACATTTGGCACAGTCCCAACAAAGAGCTCAAAAACAAGCTCAAAAACCTGGTCCTGCTACTTCACTTCCTGCAGTTCCTGCATCGGCTTTAATTCCAGTTTCTGCACTTCCTCTGCCAGCCCCAACTTCAGGTCCAGCTCTAGCTCCAGCACTTATTATGCCAGCACCAGCTCCGGCTTCAGACCCGCAAGCCTCCATGATCTCAAATTTGCTCGCAAAAATCAGAAATCGGGAACTCGTCAACCAAGAAGTCGCAGGATACATTTCTCGGATGGTAGAGGAATCTGGTGGACGCTTGTTGACGCCAGAGGTTCAACAAGCTCTGGACAAGTATGGATGTGGGTCCCGTTCTGCAGTTTCAAACACTGTATCTGCTTCTGGTACTGTATCCGCTTCGACTCCTCGCGCTCCTGATACCGCAGTCAATAAAGAGAAGCCTCAAGATTCGCCACCTCGTTCTTCGCGCAAACGCGTAGCGGAGGATTTGATCTCTCTCCCCTCTCGTCGCCGCCGTTAGATGATAAGTTCGATGTGCAGGCTTTCGGAGTTTCAAATTTCAAGTTATTCTAGTGCCTCAAGAGGCTCTTTTCGTTGTGCGTTGCTAGTCAATTCGATACAAACTTACAAAAGAGTAATCTCTACTAATGATATAATTTCCCATGATGTGAATACAAGGTGGAGAGACTTCGTACTGATACAGGTAATTTTACCGAGTAATTGTGGAAAGTTTTTCCGTCTTTCTACAACTACAGTATTCTCATGGTTCCATGCGTGAAAATCCTTGGTCGCTTTCTCCATCTCCATTCCCTTTCTTCTTCAAACCTCCTTCACATAAATACAAAATCTGACATCCTAACTTTTGTTCTTCTCTCGTCGAAAAAGGATAGACTATGTACACTTCCTCTCCATCATGTGATGTTCCTGAATATTCTGGGATCAAGTTCAAAGATGAGTTGCCGCTTGCCCAGCACAATACCGTACACAAACTTCACGGTCTGGTATGTACATGTAAGACTAGAATGTACTTGGATAATTGCAAATAACAAAAAATTACAACTATTTTACTTGTTTTACGGAAATAAAACCCCCAAATTATACCTAACCAGTACAGAAATCTCGACAACCCTAACTCAAAAAGGATTTTCGGCTTTGGTGATACAACAGGAAGGAACGAGGTTCGGTAAAACCTTCGTCGGCACACACTTTAAATTTCGTTACAAAAACTTTCATCTTCCAATATTCCCTTCCCAAACAATCTCAAAATCAACCCAAAGCAAAATGAATTCGCCAGCGTCACTTGGCCCACAACTGAAAGATGACGAAAACAATCCTCGAATAAAAGAAGAACCTCATGAACAGATCAAGATAAAAGTCGAAGACTTTGAAGATTGGCATCCTGGCTATCACTCTGCTCTACCAGAACATCAGGAAGGGTCCAAAATCAAATCCGAAGATCCTCCAAATGGCTATGGCGTCCAGAGGTCTTATGCTCCACCTCAACAGCAGAATTTTCATACCATTCCAGTCAAAAAGGGAGGTGTTCCAAAGCGAGTCGTTTCCAGTGCTCAAAACTTCGATCAACTGGATCAGCAACAGGTCCCTGAGTATATGCCAAACCAACAAGATGATTATGGTAATCAGCAGTTTCGTTTACCAAATCAACAGCGGATTCCTGGCTACATAGTATACCAACAAGATGGTTATGGCGATCAGCAATTCCGCCGACCAAATCAACCGCAGATCCCTCGCAATTTGCCAAATCCAAGAGCAAATGAATACAATGCTCAACATTTCGTCCAATCAAATCAATACCGGGTTTCTGAGTACATACCATACCAGCAGAATAATTATGGTGGCCAGTTCTATGATCAACCCAAGCAATACCCAGTCAATAAGTATATGTCATCCACAGCTAGATTTCTTCAATATTGTATGGTATTTATCTTCTTTGTTTTGTTTTTTGCTGCATTTATAAATATCTAATTTTTCTGCAGTAACGCTACGTGCAAAATCACTACAAGCTCCTATTCTTGGCTACCAAAACATATTTCCTGAACAAATATTCAATCAAACTCCCCGACAAGCTTTCCAGCATCCTTCACCTCCCCAACGAGGACCTCCACAACCGCGCAGGGTTCATGCTTCTATTGGCAGAGGAATAGATTACCGTGCTCCGCAGCAGCAACACCAATCAGAGCTCAAAAATTCCGAACAGATCGAGAGACTTTCTACCGATCAGTCTTCACTTGCCAGATCAAAACTTCGATGTGCCTGGTGCAAATCCAGTGGCAATCCATTCAAAGCCCAAGGCCACGCCTTGAAAGACTGCGTTGGTCCTCCAAACACGTATGGCTACATTTCCGGATGTCCGCAATGCAATACAATCAGTCACTGCTATGATGACTGTCCAAAAATAGACAAGAGGAATAACGACTCGGATTTACATTTTCTTGTTCTTCAGAGGGATGGAAAGCCGATGATTGAAACAACGGTGGATTTGAGATATATTCCGTGTTTTTATGATGTAGATGAGATGCCTCTTACACCACAAGAAGCATTGGCTAGGAAGGATACGGACTATTACGAAAGCTTTATTTATTGGACTGATCCGAATAATAAATCTGAACCAATTATACGAGATGACAGCTGGAACAAGGTAGACGTAGAATTTATGCACGGGGAGTGCAAAGAGAGGCTAGGGCTCAACCGACTAGGGGATTCAGGTCTAATTCCTCCTCCGGAGGACCTTTCCGACTTGAAGACCAGAGCATCTTCGATTGTTCCGAAATCAGAGACCTCTGGAGAAGACTCCAATATTCCCGATCTCAACACCAGTGCATCATCCACTGTTCCAAAAACAGAGACCTTCGAAGAAGACATCAAAGCGTCCTACCGAAGTCTCTCACAAGACAGGAATGAATTCTCAGCCCGTACTCGAGATAGATCCGCATCACCACTTCGAGAACACACCGAATGTAACTATAGCCGAGCTCAATGTTATAGATTTCGTTCCCCATTCTTCGCGAAGTCTCCTACGACCATCAAGACAGAACCTCATGCAACCATCGAGGCTCTATCTCAACCAATCATCAAAACAGAGCCTCAATTCAATCGTTAAGACAGAACCTTGTTGAATCTCAAACTAGCTTCACCCCAAGATTCGGAGCCAGACAATCCCTTGAACGCCACGCATGTTCACTGTCGCAGTCGTTTATCCGAGTGTATCATAAAGCGCAACACCAAACCCCAACCGGCTCTGAGGTGACTGTAAATCGGCCTTGGGGTTACATCCGCCAACCATCATACCAAATTTTCCACATATCTATAGCAATTGCACTCACTTCTTGTTCTTTCGGGAATTATGTGTCCACATCAAGGCTTGTATTTTCAGCCATTGAAATCTTCCGGGTTTCACTACGTAGCACTCACCTTTTTAGTCATTTTATTTCGATGTATTCAAAATGGGGTGACGGGAAGTAGGAGGAGGAAATAGCTTGGAATTTGTGGAATAACTTTCAGATGTATATATGATTCTACAGTATGGGCGTGAATACTAAATATTTGCCTCAAATTCTGCGGTTTGTTAGACCTTTGGTGACATTTCGTGATTTTTGTTCAGTTCTTATTATTCTAAAATTGCTAGATTAAATTTCTAGAATATCTTCAGAAATTCTAGTACCAGGAATTAGGTAGGGAGGTAATATGTAAGAGAATGTGAGGGTTAAATTTATTTGCAGGGGAGAATTTGGTGAATATTTTCTCAGTAACTAGATGGAGTAATTACAGTAGTTAGAATTTCATGGATGTTTGGTGATGAGAGGTCACCGGGAGGAGTAGGGAATGGAATGGATCGCACGGAGATCAAATCTCAGGGAGGGGGGTAAGGATCACCGGGGAAATAATTGAGAACTGGAAATGAAACCTCGGCAGAATTGATGCATGAAAGCTCACCGGGAAGTAGAAATGGCTCACCGGAATGAAAGAATCACTGCAAAGTAGCAAGTCTTATCGGTACAAAGTAATACGCCATCAGGAAATGAAAGCTCACGGCCTCACTATGGAATAAAGGACATGGCCACCCTTGAAAGAAGTAGAAGACTTACCGGAAGGCAGGAAAGAATCATGAGGAAGTAGTAAGTTTTTATTGGGGATTAAAAGCTCGTCGGGAGGAGTTGAGAAAGCTCACCGGGAGTAAAATCTCACCAGAAATAGATAGAAAGTATCATCGAGAATGAAAGCTAACCGAGGATTCCATAAGCTCGTTTGGAAATGAATGCTTGCAAAGATGTGGGAATATATCAGAGGGGAGTAGGAAGTGGCTATAGGAAGAAAGGTAAGTATTGGGGATTGAAGGCTTATAGAGAGGGGTAGATATGGCTCCGTGGGAAACATAGTACATCAAGAAGTGAAAGCTCACCGGGAGGGGTAAAAATGTTTATTTGGGTATTAAAGCATTGTAGAATGAAAGCTCGCTGTCAATACGCTCACCAGGAAATGAACGCTCATCGGGAAAAAGCAAAGCCTCACCGGGGAATACAAGCTGATCACGGGGAAATAGAAAATTCGCATCGGGCAATAAGATTCATTGAAGACGAAAGCTTAGTGGAATGAAGGCCCACAGACGGAGAGGTAGGATAAGGTCATCTGGGATGAAAGCTAAATATGAAATAAGAAAAATTCGGCGACCATAGTTACTGGGAATGAATGCTCACAGGAAAGAGGAGAAAGAGGAAATTTGCGTGGAGGAAGAGGAAGGCTTATTGAGGAGGGGTAGTATAATATTGTTATTGGGGGGAGCAGGGACAGTTTACCAGGGAATGAAATTATGGGGAATGGGGACTTAATGGAGTGAACTCTCACTGGGAGGTTAGAAAGAATCACCGGCAAATGGGAGGATGCTCGTCAAAAGGAGTGTAGAAAGCTCCCCGGGAAATGGGAAATACACATCGGGCAATAGAGGGTATCTTTGGGAACGAAGGCTCACCCAGGATTGAACGCTAATCGAGAAATAGGAAAATCGGCGAAAATGAAGGCTCATAAGTTCATGAAAAGAATCAAGGACTAACAGGGTAGTAGGGACGGCTCACCCGAGAATTAAGACGACTCATCGGAGATTGAACCCTGACCAGTAAATGAAGAAGATTGCCAGAGAATGAAACACCGCGGGCGCATATAATTTCATTGGGGCAAAACGATTGTGGGAAGTAGTAGAGAAATATAGAGAAGTAGCTCTCGCCGAGTAAATAACAAGGCTCAGCTCACCGGGGAACTAGACTCAATAGAATGAAGGCTCATTCGAAAATGAAATTTTAGTGGGATAAAAGCTAATTACACTAGTAACTAAATGACATAACTACGTATTAAGGAGGACAAGGAGGTAGGAAAGTCTTACTGGGGATGAAAGTTTGTTGCAGAATGGAAGCTCGCCCGGAATGAAAGTTCACCGGGAAGGAAAGTTCACCGGGAAGTAGGAAAGAATTGTCAAAAAATTGTCAGAGAAAATATTGACCAGAATGAAAACAATAGTAAAAAGCTTATGGGAATAAGGGTTTATAGAGAAGTAGAAAAATATCATGCGGATTTGACGATCTCTTACTGAGGAATTATGTAGCAAAGTTCACCGGGAAGAAGGAAAGTTCACCGGGAAGAAGGCCTACCGGGAAATAAAGAAGCTCATTAGGGAATGAAAGATCATGAGAGCATGAAACCTCATCGAGGATTAGTAGCGCAGTAGAATGAAAGCTTAGTGGAATGAAGGTTCAGCGGAATGAAACACATCATCGCGAAAAATGAGTCTATAACTGAGAATGAAAGCTCGTCAGGGAGCGAAAAATCACCGGGATATAGGAAAGACTCACCGAAGAACAGATACGTGAACAGCATTGGGAGGAAAAAAGGTTTCTCGGGAAATAGAAATGGCTCGTCAAAAACAGAAGATCATTAATAATGAGAATGCATACTCACAGGAAAGTAGCAAGGCTGACAAGAAAGTACGAAAATATCACCGGGAATTACAACCCATCAAGGAGTGAACGCTCATCGGCAAAGTAGTATGAATCACAGATACACAGAGCACATTCATTGAAAAGCCAGCTCCTGAATCAATCTAGAGAGTTAGAGAACCCTCATCAAGGAATCAAAATTGATTGGGCAGTAATGATCGCCGGAAAGTTGTAAAATCTCACTGAAAGATGACAAGATATCATTGCGGAGGGAAGTCTTGCCGGCAAATGAAGAACATAGCTAGAAGTGAAAGCTCATAGTGATGTAGTAAACTCCAACTAGCTAGTAAATGCTCACCGAGAAGTAGGAAATAAATAAGATCACCGGGACAAAGAAAAGAAGCACACCGAGGAACGTGATACATGGTTAGGAAATAGAAACAAATCACGAGGAGATAGTGAAGTCTCACCAAAATTGAGTAATAGCTCACCGAGAAGTAAAGTGACTTGCAAGTAAGTTGAAAACCCCCACCTGGGAGATAAAGTATCGAAGAATGAAAGTTTACGATCTCACTAAGTACCAAAGTACATCACCGGAGATGATAGCTTGCCAAGGTATAAAGAAGTAGCGAGGCTCACCGAGAATAAAGAGTCACCGGGCATGAGAACTCACTAGGAAATAACAAGGTTCACCGGGAATAAAAGATCACCGCAGAACAGAGAAAATCACTGGAGAATGAAGCCCCACCAGAAACCAAAGCACATCATCATCAAAGGGAGTAAAAAGCCTTACTGGTATAAGAAACGGTACCTATGCCAGCGCCTCATTTCTGGTTTTTACAAATACATGCAAGCACTACGTACAAGACTCAACTACGAAATTAGCTATCCTTACCATCGGAAAATAGATACTATTACCGAGGAACAAAAGCTTGGCAGAATGAGAGCCCACCGATAAATAGAGTGCATCATGATCATTGGAAGAAGTTTTAAACACTCACTAGGATAAGAAACAATGGCCATACTATCTATAGATTGATTTCCGAGGTTCACAAATACACAAATACACGCATACACGGTGCATAAGGTACAAGTTTCAAATAAGCAATCATTCCCAAACGAACGAGGGAGATTATAAAGAGGCAGCAGTTCTCTCATTTCTGTTATTTAGAGGATGCAACTTGCTTCTTACAACTCTCTTGTCCTTAGAAATAGTTTCGTACTTGGTGTACTACAAATCTCCCATCCGAACGTAAAACCTGCAGACTATCGAAACCATTTCCGGGATATTCAAACACATCTGTGAGCCAAGTATAAACAGGTATTGTCTTCCTCGAGTCGAAAACAAAGTAGACTGAAATTTTCCCACACTTCCTGATTTCAATGCAGTCGCGATAAGCCCATTGATTCTTCCACCGATTCTTGAGCAACCATTAAATTTGGCACATCCAGAAAATGTAGCTAATTCCCAAATTTACTCCTATATTCTCTATCCCGGAAGTAAGATCTTATAAACTCCAGAAAGCTATCATCGGAATTGGCGATATGATCGGTCTGCTTGAAGTAAGATCTGGCAACTTCCATAAAGATCTTGTCGGACTTGGCTTGTGAAAAATTGGAAGTTTGTTGACCGGTTTGTTCAGTTTCCTTCGAAACGCTGGATGAGCCTTCTTGCTTCGCGTGTTCCTTTTCCAAATCCACCGGCTGTTGGGAAAAACCTAAGATGGGCACAAAGGTGTTCGGGCCGACTTGTTTCATTGGTGAGCCAGATGACGGCCCGGAGTTCAAATGAACATTCGAAGAACTTTGTTGATCGACCGGTTCTTTTGGACGAGTAGATGATTCTTGGGTAGTAGTCGGAGCATCCGATAAGCCACTATCGAGAGATGCGGTCGAACGGAACTTAACTGTAAGTTGCTCAACGGAGAACTCAGCATTGCCTGAAATATCTCTTGATGTAGTACCTTCCATTGCGTGTTCCGTATCGAGATAGTCGGGGGGCATAGAAGATGCGTGTCGGTTCGTATGAATCTGCGTACGGCTTTCCTGCTGCTGTGGTGAATGCATTAGTAAGGGTGTATTTTTTTTTTGTTTGAAAGGGCTCGGAATCCGACTGACTCACCATGGATGGATTATTTTTGAGCGTGTACTCGAGAATGGCATCATAGACGCGTGAAAGTTGTTCTTGCACCTGACCAATAATTGCCATTTTCTCCATCTCGCTGTCCTGTCCGTTTGAGACAGCCTCAATCAACTCTCTGAATTGAGCGAACATTGCACGTTTGATAGCTAATCCCGATTTAGTTTCAGCGAGTCCCCGCTTGGTTCTGTTGACCTCATCTGCGGCCAATTTCAATTCGTTTTGACTAGGGAGAGGGAGGGCAGCAAATGAGCCACCCATCGCCTCAATGAGAGACTCCTGATTTTTCGTCCATCCCTCGAGCCCTTGTTCTTTCACTAACAAAGACTCCCAGGTGTTTGAAAAAAGCTGTTCAAATTTCGACATCATGATGTCAAATTTCGACTTAATGATGCCAAATTCTGGTTGTTTTACACTGAGAAATTCCTCCATAACCAATTTACACTCCTCAAATTCGGCGGCCAAAGAGTCTTCTGCGTGGATCTGAGAAGAATTCATCTCGAATGGTAAATCGCTCTCCACTTAACGAAACAATTCAAGTTCAACAAAATCAGAAGTAAATACTTTGTTGTAACAACCGTAACAAATTGCTGTATGTTCCGACGATGATGATGAAATGAAAACCCAAAGAATTAAAGAAACCGGTTTGTGCGAAGTCTAGGGTTTTCGTGAACTTGAAATCAAATGTGAAATAAGGTGGGTGCAGCCAGCAACTTCCCAAAGAGGAAGTCATGATTTCAAGCAACTGTAAAATTTGGCAGGAGCTTTTGATGGAGGTTGGACATGGTGTAATTTGGTTTGGTATGGATTTGATACTGATTGATGGCATCTTTGTGGGTGATTAGTGGAGTGTCTGTATTTCTTGTAGATTTTACATACTGGGTAGGTAATTGGGGAAGTGAACTTATGAGGAGCGTATGCGCTGAGTAGGGTAGATTTTTCTGCGGAATCACCTTGCGGATAGCCATGTCAAAGATTGGTAGGTATCTCGCTGGTATTTAATCCCCAATTCTGCTTCCGTTTTAGCTATGAGTTATCCGCAAAGAAACCAAAGTTGTGAGTTTGATTTTACCTTGCGTAAGTAGCAGACGCAGTTCAGTATTAAGGTGAAGAAGTTCTCAGTCTCAAGCTTCCTGACGATCTTTTATCTCACGAAAATACGCAATTGGGTATCAAATCCACTGCCGTGCATTGATTCGACCGTCGTAATTTCTATTTCGATGTCGTGACCTTCACGGATATCACGGCTGACGTTGCTGTCGTAGCTGGTGTGAACTCATAATAATAATTTGAAGTTGTATCGCTACTACTGTGCACAGCTACAGTATCTCAACTTAAAATCACTTTGATTGAATTCCCACCCTCCACACACTCGCCCAAGTACCCGAAAATCCAAGACAGCTCACTAAGTCTCCAGCCAGCTCTATGAAGTTAAGTTTCTGAAGGCCGTGACTGTCTTCCTTCAACTATGAATCGATTCGAATAAGGACACGGTATCTCCACACCTTGAAAAGCTTCTCGTTCTCATTCTTAGTAAACGAAATATCATAGTTTACAGTATTTGTCTCCCATGAGAGAGGATGAAGTGATGAAGAAGCATTGATGGGCTTATCTTAGTTATTTACTCAGTGGCATGTATAGCACAGTACGCCTCCAACTCTATCAACTACAATGCCGATGGTATGGAAAATTGTAACTTGGGATTGGGCAGCAGTGTGTATAGTTAGTGAGTGAATGTAGCTATGAAGATAATCGTACAGATACCTGGAGATTTGTTAGTTTCTAGAGATACTCGTACACAAATCTCAAGGTAACAAACACTGAAATCTCTCTTCTCGTCCACCCCCCCCCCCCCCCAACCACCCCAAACCAACACAA
>JWJB01010243.1:0-56328 GCA_000812895.1 Rutstroemia sydowiana | reverse complement strand
TAGCTCTACCTGCTCTGAACCCATCTTCACCCTCCCCGTCAAACGGCACATCATTCCTCGCCTTTTTAGAAAAACTTCCCATCCTCCTCATCATGTCCGTGAGACCAGTAGGGTTATATCTCGTCACCTTATCAATATTCCTCTGCGTCATCTCGTTGATTTCCTTTCCTTCTTGTGTTAACCGAGTCACTGTCCGTGCTGTCATAGCAGCCCGCATGTCTTTTGGCCCATCAACCAATTCTAAGATTGCCGAAGGTGCTTGATCATCCTTCAATGGTTCTATGCGCAGCACTCGTGTATAGCCACCCGGGCGTTCAGCATAACGTTCGCGTATGGGGCCAAAAAGTTTGGGGAGTAGGTCGTGTGGTGTCTATTTATACCGTTAATGATAAATTTTGTAATTCCAAACATGATGCAAATAAATAGATCAGGATTTGAGATATGAAAAACATACAAAAAATATTTCCAGTGCCCTCCTCTTACTAGCTGCTGTGTTTTTCTTCGCCAGTGTGACTAATTTCTCTGCTAATCGCTGTGCTTCCTTCGCCTTGGGCCATGTAGTAGATATGGATTCGTGTGTGAAGAGTGAGGTGACAAGGTTGCGCAGGAGGGCTTGACGATGCGACGACGTGCGTCCGAGATGTCTATATTTCATACGTCCACCTGCCATGATGACTTCTCAAATTGGCAGATCAGTAAGAAGGAAATAAAGTTGGTGGTTATGGTGAAGTGAGGGGCTTCGCGAATGGGCCTTTCTTTCGAAGAGCGCAAAAAAGTTTTGGCGAGCCGATGACCCGCGTTTGTGGCAAGCTTGAAATCTTGAAAGCTCAACAACACCACCACAAATTCAATACCACATCCTTGGTAATTTCTTCAACGAACGCTCTTTTGAGCTGCAACTCTCCTGAATATATTACTATTCTAATATTGTAATTTCTACATACGGGGTATCTTCCAATTGTGCCAGCGCACTTGCGCACACAAAATTGTAAATATGGGTTTTACCACTGGCTTTGTACGTTCCTCTGCGAACCCTTCATGTCCAGACCTTTGATGCTGATATTCTATACCTCAATAGACCGGAGGTGTAACACTCACTCTTTCCCTTGCATACCTTACCGTCCTAGCACACGAACGCAACCGCCAGAACCAATCGCTTGCGCTGCGAAGACAATCTCGAGTTCTGCAATCGTTGCTGGAAGAAACTGTCATTCCGCCACCTAAGACTCGCGCAGAGCTAGCGAAGGAACAAAGGAGTACATTAATGGAGGCGGCGAAGGATCGGTGGAACGCGGAGATTGAGAATGGGATTCGCTGGGTGCACAGGACGGATTGGGTGAGCGTGAGGGAGGATCTGGAGGATAGGGTTGCGGGTGTGCTGGGATGGAGCTTGAAGGAGGGCAGAGAAGGCATAGAGAAGGGGGAAACCATTGCTGCGGAGAATGGGGCTAAGGCGTGGGATAGAACAACAGAAGCAGCGAGGAGAGCTGCAAGTAATGCTGCTACAGAGGGGAAGGCAATTGTGGGGGGCGTTACAGGGACCTTGCAGGAGAAGAGCGCGGAATTAAAGGACAAGTCGAAAACGGAAATCTCAAGACAAGGCGCAGGGACTGTGGATGCAGCCCGCAGCACTGTTCGGGGAGCTGTCCAGCGGGGCATTGAGAAGGGCAAGGAGATGGCACAAAAAGCGTCGGCCGCAGTAGGATTAGTGGAGGAGAAAGCAGAACAAAAGCTGGCTTCAAAGATCGCTGGCAATGCGCCCTCAGATGTGGAGCGTGCTTTGAGGGAGAGGTTTGAAGGCCCAAGTAACATGGATAAGTCCATGCAGGAAGCGTTAGAAGAAAGATATAGACCGATTGATCAGAGGGACAGCAATGGACTAAGGGGTGTATGAGTATGATTCTGTGTAACTAGACAATTCTTCTCTGCTGCGAAATGCTGAGTGTGCTATAGAAAAAGTTGATTATCTTTTGGGAGGTCCGTACTCCTAAAATACGAAAAGATTTTCTCGTCCACCCGAATGGGTGGCCTACATAATATTTCTTGTAAATTTCTACAAAACTCAATTATCTTCTCACGATCTGCGGATTGATTTTAAGAGATGATTTTTTATTGGACGATATAATTTACTGCGTACACTCCTTCAAATGAAAGAGTCCTTCATTATACCTTCTATCGTGAAGTTGGCCGGAAATTGCCTTTTGCTTTCCCCTCTATGCTGGCGAAGTCAAACTTAAGCAGAGAAACATAAACAGTCACAAATATGACCAGAATACCAACACCTGTCTCTCTATCCAACATGTCCACTCATGGCGTCTCAACGTATTCATCAACACTACCACCACTTACGGAGCTGGAAACATCAACCTGGAGTGGCTGTTCCTTGCGTCCGCCCGATCCATCTCTCCTCAAGGGACGATCTCTGGGTGGCCAATCATCATCATCCTCGTCTCGAACATCCTTCACCTCAACCTCCATGCTATCCGGTGTTGCATCATCTTGCGCGTCAATCGTCTCGTCATCGGAAGCTGATTGCTCGACAAACAGTCTTCGTCGCGGAACTTGAACTGCGAGATAATTTGGATCGGATGAGCTGGGTCTGTGACTATCTGAGGCACAGCAACTCTCCGGTTTGGTTCCTACTTTGCCAGCGGGGCTATTCGTGATCTTGATACGGTGCTCGCCATCGACAATGTTCTCCCCGGCAACGCTCATCTCAGCTAGAACCTTCCCTCCTTCAGCGGCTCCTTCCAACCTTGCAACCTCCATAATCAATGCATTTTCCTCGTCGTCACTTGCAGCCTCGTTTCTCGGTCGACGCTTACATCCCCAATCTCTCACCATGACTACAGTATTGAATTCTCTCAAAGCACTCACACATTTCAAATATTCCTTGCCCACGGCTTTTACATCCTTTCCACTGACATTCTCCAATGCCGGGCTTCTGGTGCAAGCAAGGTTATGTGCGTTTTGAGTCTGCTCGCATGCATGTTGTAGAGCCCCGAGGTATTCATCAGAAGCATACAGAAGCTTTCCAACCGAATTGGTTTGTCGAAAGAGACGGATGTAGGGATTGCCGGTAGCACCGCGTTTGGCGCGCTTTCGAACATTGACCATGTCAAAATAGCTGTCGAACCAATGACACATCTTAATAAAAAGTGGACGGAGCTGCTTATACTTGCTGAATATCTGCATATGGTAGCGACGGGAATGCTCTTCAAGAACCTTCGCGGAGAAGACATCGAAATTCGCATTATACAAAATGACGATTGACTCAACGACAGACCACATATTGATCACCAGGCCCTCAATCTGCGCTACAACATCACTTAATTCCACAAAGGATGGGTCGGGTGCGATCGCCACATGCTTCTTCTTATCTCGATAATAAAGTCGAGTCCCACGAGTATGAGCTCCCAAGCATATTTGTACATCTTCATCGTTCAATTCTTCGTAGATTCCTGGTGGGACAATATCGAACAGCGCCCGTATATAGTTGAAGGACTCGCTTTTCTCCATTATTTTGAAAGCCTGCCACCATTCATGGTTCTCTAATTCTGGAAAGGGGGCTGTGGCTCCGCCTGAGGCTTGAATTTCACCTTCTGCCTCGTCTAGATCGAACTCCGAAGAAGCTTGAATAGTACCTTCTGCGTATTCTAGATCGAGCTCTGAAGAAGCTTGAATAGCACCTTCTGCCTCGTCTGGATCGAGCTCCGAAGAAGCTTGAATAGCACCTTCTGCCTCATCAAGATCGAGCTCCGAAGACACCTGGCTAGGAACATCTGAGAGTTCTGAACTATCTTCATCGACAGCCGCGGTCGGCTGGTGCTCAGAGCTACCAGTAGTGGAAGAGGGGCCGCTTCTGTTGCTATCGTCGATTTCATCTTGCATGTGCGCAGTACTCCCTGACAAGTCCAAGACATCAGCAGCGCCTGTGAAGGGTCTTTCCTCGTCAGAATCTTCTTCGGGGTAATACATCTTCGGTGTACCAGATGGGCTTAAGATGGAAGACGCACCCTTTACGCTCCTGGGGGTATGACTGGCTGCATCGCCATGGCTTGCCGAATGATATACGGAAGGGGAGGTACCAAATTCACCACCGGGAAGAGAAACAGCTTGCTTGGTCTGGTTAGGTCCATTGGGTGAACTTTCAGAGTCGTCGATTTCCAAAAGTACGGGCGTAGAACGATGCTCGTAGTCTCTTTGGTAGTCTTTTTGCTCGATGATATCTGAGATGCTGATAGCAGCACGCTGTTGAGGGCTTTCGCCGGTTGATACTGGATGACCGGAATCCTTCGAGATATAGTCAGGAGTTTGTGGAAGATTCTTCGAAGGTAACTGCATAGATAATGGGCCTCCTAGTGTCGGTGATGATATGATTTGTGATTCAGTATTGTCTTGAAATGTTATTGCTCGCTCGGCTGTCTTGGCTCTTTTGGAACGGAGTTTTGATTGAAGCCTTCGCTTCGACTCTGGATCCAACCGTGTCGGTGGTGTAATTTGATACTCTGATGAGTTTTCATCATTGAGTGATTCATCATCAGACTCAATATAGACATGTTTTCGTGAAAGCATCTTTGGGGGAAGCTCATTTGAGTCGGCCATTGTTTCGTCTTCTACATATTGACCGTCGTCATCTTGCCATGTATTGTTATTGTAGTCGTGTAGTGGCGTCTTCACTCCAGAATGAAATTCTTGGTCTTGGTTTTGGTCTTGGTCTTGGTCGATGTCGGTGGCTTGTACTTCGCTCATGGCCTTTGTGTCCTCTAATTTAGGGTCTTGAGAGATGATTTCGGTGTCAATGGAGACGTTCTTGGTTATAGCCATCTCTGCCGATGTATGTCGGTTGGTGATTTTTGGTTTCTTAGAAGTCCTTTCCTCCTTTGATTGTTTGGCGGCTTTGTACTCAGCTTTTGAAATGATAGCTAGCTCATCATCTGAATCGATTATCTCATTGGAAGTTCGATGTCTTTTCACTGAAGGAGGTGGTTGACTTTGGCTTGTTGTTAAGTTGATCAAAGGAGGTTGTTGGATAGGAGTCGATTTTGAGTGGTTTGAAGGTCGTCGCTGGATCGGAACCGATCTTGAGTGATTTGAAGGTGGCTGTTTGATCAGATTTGATCTTGGGTGACTTGAAGGTGGCTGTTTGGTCAGATTTGATCTTGGGAGGTCTGAAGGTAGTCGTTGGCTCGGAGTCGGTCTTGAATAATTTGATTTTGGTCGTTGAGTCTGAGTCGGAGTCGGTCTTGAGTGATTTGAAATTGATCCTTGACTCGGTGTCGATCTTGAGTGAATTGAAAGTGGTCGATTTGTTTGTGGTCGACTAAAGCTAAAGCGAGGTGGTATTGCTGCAATCTCATCGAGAAAACTATCGCTAAAGCTTTGATCTGGGTTGGTATTCGATGTAGTTACAGCAGGAGAATGAATACCAGCAGTGTTACTGTCGCCATGTTGACCAAGAGTTGTGTTTTTCAAATGATGTCCATGTTCTGTGGCGGGTGTGGATAACTTTGGTGGCATCTCGTTGTGGGGTTGCGATTTGATTGAGATTGGAAACGAGAATAAGTCGCTGTTTCTGGAGGTCCCGTACCAATTTCTACGTTCGTCCAAAGCCTTTTCATTATGCGTGGGTTGGGTCAAGCTTAATGGTTGGCGGTTGAGGGTTGACGGTTCAGAAGTGAATTTATTATTCTGTGCTTCACCTTCAACTTGATTGTTGAAGCTCAACTGTCGACGACCATGTCCATGTTTATGCCGCTTTCTATCGTTTCTCTTCATCTTCGTAGTAGTTTTCCAAAGGAAAGCTCCTGTAGTAGAAAATGATTAGTTTAATACCAATAGTATATATTTTCAATTCAGTTTGCAGTCCTTGAGGGTTTTAAATGTTGATGTCTTGATGAACAAATGTATCAATCGGTACCAGTTTAAAGTACTGCCTTTTTATTTTGAAATTGTATGGCTACAAATACGGCTACAGCACTACTACGGTAATGTTCTTGCTGTGTTTATTTACTCTGCTGTGTTTATTTACCACAAAAGTGATTTAAACCATTGACAGCTGATTAAGAGTTTTGATGTCGTCAAAAGCTTTCGGATGAAAACCCCTACTGCCAGACAACGACAGCTTCTCTTCTCGATCCTCAAAAAATTATGTCTTCATACTACATTATATCATTTCATAAATATGAAACCATCACAACGACTATAATAGCCAATGATCAGGATCTTTCATGTAACTCAAGTATATCTTTAGTAGGTACTATGTTGCTGGATAGTTTCCTCATTTGAATCATATATTGTAAATGAATAATCTTAAAATAATTATTCTGGTGATTACTATCTTTACTTGGGGGATTCGCAGAATGTTAGAATAACGATTTACTGATGACTATATATAGATCCAAGATTATTCCCCAGCTTTTATTCAAACATTGTCAAGGCTCAAATACAGAGACAACAAAGAAGTCAACACACGCTCGCACGCTATTAGCCACAAAGCAGTTTACTTTACACAAACACAAAGTTTCTTCCTAATCAGACAAAGCAAATCTCATACCAAACATGGAACAAAGATACACAGTTTGGGCTTCCCCAGATGGCTCTGTCTCCGTTGAATTATTTAACAAGGCTGGTGAAAATGATGCTCGGATTGGAACAAAACTATCGACAATTGGAAACATTGCACACAACTCTAGAACCTTCATGTCACCAAGAATCGCCCACGATTACAGAAATTACGATCTGGAAGATGTCATTGACTCCAGCCCTAGTCCCGACCCTCCCCCCAGGGCGAAGACTGCACCCACTCTTGTATCTCCGCCTATCATCAATGATTATAGAAACTATGATTTGGACGACACAATTCACTCAATCCCAAGCCCGAGCTTTCCTAGAGTGAAAGATGTACCCTCTCTCGAATCTCCAGATATCTTTAATGATTATAGAAATTATGACCCGAAAGATGTCATCAATTACAGCCCGAGTCCCGGCCTACCTATAATGAGACGCTCGCCCCCTTTGATTTCTCCAAATACCATCAATGATTATAGGAACTATGATCTGGGAAGTATATCACACTCAATCCGAAGGGCGGACTCGCCTGGGATGGAGGATACACTCGATCCTATCGAAGTCGGGCACATACCCTGCTATACTCTTTTCGTAAGAATCAATAGCGGCGATATAGTAGTACCGATAACTCTGGAAGTGTCACCGTTCTATGATATCGCGGATATTAAGTCGATAATTTGTGACCAACTATTTATTCCTGTCGGTCACCAGGCATTTTCCTATGGGGGACAACAATTGGTTGATGATATGAGTTTGGAGAGCCTCGGCATTAGCGATAGGGAAACTATAGAAATTTTTATATGGCATGACGAAAGTATGAATGATGGACATGAGGTTCTTCACGCGGGTCCCCCCATGGCGGATTTCGATGACATTGCACCCAATCGCCGCATAGATGGTCCAATACAGAGAGAGGAACGCTGGGATGAAACGGAACTAGAAAGCCCTGCGCGGGGAAACAAACCCACCTTTACCCCGATCGCCTTATGGGATGCAACTCAATCAGCCTCCAGTCCTACAACCACCATACAACACTTTACACGATCGCCTGCATCTTCACCTGCACCTGAACCATCTCGTCCATGGACACCTATTCGAGATCGTGCATTCGATATGCTTAGAAGTATTCGCAGAGATGTTAGTGTAGGATCTTCCCGTAATCTGTCCAATTCAGCTCCGGTAGCAGATCATGGGGTAGAAACGGATGGTCCTCTCTCTTCTCGTTGGAATTCCCCAAAACGCTCTCTAGCATCCCCCCCACGCCAAAGAAATAAGTATCGACGCACTACGCAAGATAAGAAAAGTCATGAGATTAGCAATATGAAAACTAAAGGATCATCTTCCAACTACAACACGCATAGTAATACACTTCCTTCGAGTCCTCCGCGGTCACATGTGTTTCATCGAGCACATAATGTAAAGGCAATGCAAGACAGATTGGGTTTAGGTACGCATGCAACCCCTACTAGGGTATCATCGGGGTCTTCCGGGAGATATACGAAGTCTTCTAGTTCTCCTGAAGACACAAGTCGATATTCTACTTCATCGCCATACACACATCAGAACTCTACACTATACACTAGCAACACTTATAGTTTCGATACATCTATGCAAACCGATCTACCATCTGGCAATCCCAAATATTCAACCCATAGATCTTCATTTGACGAACTGGACTCCTCAAGCTCACACACATCTAGAACTCCCACCCCCGCAACTCTCCTTGCCGATCGCTGGAATCACTATCAAGCTCCACAAAGCCAATTTTCTGAAGATAGAAACAGATATCCACAACAGAAGGAACAGACTAACATACGACCGAGTCAGCAATTCATCAACACGTACTCCTCAAATTTCGCCCCACAACCCCATATTTCCCAGTCATCTGCACCTCTTCTCGCACGTCAAATCCTTCCTCCCAATCTCCTCAATGCTCGCACAGTGCAGCAAATTATTGCCTTGCAAGGTTCCGTGATGTCATCCTCAGAATGGTGGCAGGTTCGGCGTGCCGTTGAAGGAGACCGAGAAGCTCAACAAAATCTTGAGGTACTCGGCATGAAACTTTCTTTTCCAGCCTGAAATTGTGAATCTGAATTATTTTTAGTTGGCCGAGTTGCCATTGAAGTGGGGTGACAAGAGTGGTGGTATGAATCATTTTCGGTTGTGTAGGATTAAAAAAGGAATATGCACACAGATATTTAAAACCAATTCTGCAAATATCACGAAGAACATCTACACGTCACTCGGTGCAAAGAGTCCGGACCTTGAATCTGTGAATATCTTTCCATATGCAGGTATACTCCGAACCGTCTAGACAAATAGATAATCACCAAAACCCAATGCGATGCGTATGCGTGCCTCATGATTCAGATGTGTTTTCATAATTCCCAAACCGGCGTCTTTTGCATTGTGATCTGGACGCCAATGACCTGCAACCCACATCGTCAATCAGGATTACCGAGCAGCCAACTCACGGGAAACGCTGTTGTAATATGGGGAATCGCTGCATACTTAACGTACCTGCATGTCCTTCTTTCCTAATTTGTCTACTCGGTGAGTCCGTGCTGCACTTGCATATGTGGACCGTGTTGCATTGGACAATTGCAAACGGGAAAAAAATTGTTTGCCGCGATACGAACTGTTAATCATTAAGTCTATTCACGTTCCAGGCTTGCTTGCATGCCCCGTACTACATGAAGTGATATATATCTGCCCATGAAATCGTGTCCTGTTCATGTTGAGATTCTTCTAGTATACTAATATATCATACATTTCCCTCGTTTTATTGATGTACCGATAACCAAAACTTTTAATCAACACTTATTCATCACTATCACTTAATACATCTATTCAACATGTTTTCTACATCCATGTTCTCCGGCGCTTATCAGCCTCAATCAGATAGAGAAAGAAGAAATTCAACACAATACTCAGACGAGACCCATGAAGAGAGAGCACAGAGACGACACAGAGAGAAGCGACTTGACAGCCTAGTCAGAACCTCTACACGCACTCCCTACTCAGTTGAAATGCGTGGCGGAGGAGCTGACGAGGAACGTCATCGTCGACGTAAGCATCGACAACCCACCGGCGTGACTGTCGACAAGCTCTGCTGGACTCGTCCAGTGCCCTCCCGCAAAATGTCCAGTACAAGCACTGGCACCAGCACCGGCACAGAATCGGAGAGTGGAGGCTTCAGAAGGAAGTTGGGGAGCAAGATCATCAAGTTCGGGAAAGTCGTTGCAGGGCAGAAGGTTGATGATGATGTGGTCATCCGAGCCCGTGGTACCAAACGTACTGCAAGCAGGGATCCCAGGAACAGAGGAACTCACACCAGGAGCAAAAGTCGCAATGTTGATGACTATGCTGGTGACTATACTGGCGAGGGCCATCACCGCAGAAGAAGAACTCATCGCAGACACACTCAAGAAGAGGATGAGTTCGATAGCGATGACGATGAAGATGTCCCTGCCCGTCCTCAACGTCCCCGCCACCACCGAGCGTCAAGCTCAAGAAAAGATCGAAATGTGACGATTGATTCCAAACCTGTAAGTTTAGCCAATCCCAACGTCGCAAACCGAGACCATGATCTAAGAAAACATTTTCTGACCACACAGAAAGACAGTATGGGGATGGACGACGTGAAGCGTCAACAACAGAGAAGGGATCAAGAGCAAGCCGACCGATTGCGAAAAGAAGCCGAGCGACTCGCTAGAGATAAAGCCGCAAAGCAGCAAGAAGAGCAAGACAGATTGCGTAGGGAGCAAGCGGCCAAGGCTGCTCGATTGCAAATGGAAGCCGAAAGACTCGCTCACGAGAAACAACTCAAGCAACAACAGGCAGAATTGAAGAAGCTGAAGGAAGATGCAGCCCGACTTGAAGAGGCCCAACGCCGAAAAGCGGAAGAACGCAAACAGCAAGAGATCAAGAGACAGCAACAATTGAACGCCGAAAGACTAGCCAAAGAGAAAGAAGTGGCCCGTGTCCAAGAGTCTCAGCGTCAAAAAGCAGAGGCTCAACGCCAAAAGCAAGAGCTCGAAAGACGTCGTCGAATAGCCGAAGAGCAGCAAGAGCTTGAAAGACAGCGTCGAAAAGCCGAGGATCAACAACGCCAACAGCAAGAACTCGAGCAAAAGCGTCGAAAAGCCGAAGAGCAACGCAAGCAGCAGGAACTCGAAAAACTCACCAAAGAGAAGGAAGCCAAGCACCGCCAAGAGTTGGAGCGACTCCGCAAAGAAGAATTAGCTCGTGATCAAGAGGCTCAACGTCGCCAGGCAGAAGATGCACGCAAAGAGAAGCAAGAACTAGAGCGACTTCGCAAGGAAGAAGCGGCTCGTATTCAAGAAGCTCAGCGTCGCCAGGCAGAAGATGCACGCAAAGAGCAACAAGAACTGGAGCGACTCCGCAAAGAAGAAGCAGCCCGAGTGAAGAAAGCACATCTGGAGCTAGAAGCCCGCAAGAAAGAAGAGGCTCGTCAAGCTCAAGCCGAAGCACAATTAAACCTACCAGTTAGAAAAGCCTCACACTGGTGGTCCTCGGCAGCGGCAGAGTCTAGTGAGGGATTGTCAGATGACCGGTGCATTGGTGACATGCAACGAACTCATCTCGAGGGAATGGTGCCGCGAAAGGAAGTGAAAGCCGCTGGGAGGGGGAGATCTGAAGCTCCAGCGCGATTGACGAAAGGCAATCTGGCAAGAAATAGGGCCCGTGAAAGCGAGAGTGATAGTGCGGATGATGATGATAGATGCATTGGAGACATGCAACGCACGGTTTTGGAGGGGTTGATTCCGATGACAGATGCCGAGAAGAGGCAACGGAAGAGATAATCAATGGCTGTTGTTGAAAGCCTGGATGTTGATCGTCCAGCCCTATTCATTCCTTTTGTTTTGTATCACTCGTTCCTCCTTATTCGTTCCCTTTGTTTTGTATAAAGAATTCATATTCATCGTTGGATTTTTGTTAGCTTGATATTTAATTGTTAGTAATCAAATCATGTAATTGAACTCAACCTGAAATATTGACCGCATGGTATATTCGTGACTTGATTCCTCTATGCCCAATGTTCCTACCTATGACGCCGAAATCGCTATCAAATGCTCAACACCTAATTTCAACACCACCTCTGCTAACAGTTAAGTACTTAACCCCTTTGTATGGCTTGACGCCCTCTCCAAGTCCTTTGCTTTTCCGTGCATCAACCGCTAAACTCTCCACTCTGATACCACTTGCGAGCCACCCTTTAACAGAGAAGCTCACAGCTGCAGAACTTGGCATAAGGATCTTGTTTTGTGCTGCTCTCCGGGCATCCCTTTGCTCGCTTAATATATCACTCGCTTTCTCTTGCTTTGCCGGAGAAGACTGGTACGTCTCCGTATCATAATCATATTCTCCATCCAGCTTAAAACTACTTTCCTCGTAATCCTCTTCGGCAGCTGAATGACCAACGACTGAGCATCGAAGTGTAGCGCCACCTGCTACAGCATCTCGGGCTGGTATGTGCCATTCTAGATAGCGTTCGCCCGGATTATATGTCGTGTCACCTCTGCTAGCCTTGATTTCCGGGAGATTCCGTACATCAACAGGTAGTGGAATAGTAACTACCAAGTCTTCTATAATTGGAGATGTACTATTCCCACTGGCGGCGCCAAGACCACTCCCAAATTGTGAAGCTGCACGGCTCAGATGCCCTTGACTACTACTTCGAGAATTGGAGCCCGAAATAGACGAATTGCCTTGCCCGGAGACTTTAACGATGGACAATCGAACTTCAAACTCGGATCCAAGTAGCCCTAGACACGTTTTTACCTCGATGTTGACAGGTAATTTCAGATTCGATGCATTCGCAGAGCCCGGTTTCCCATCAGTGGGAGGCAGTAAATCAACCTCGTACCCAGCTAATATAAATCTTCCGTCGGGTGGTACGAAACTCAGTTCCCCCGGCTTCTCTCTCCACCTAGCTAATCTGACACAAGGATGAAAGACTGGCAACTGCATCACATTGCTCGCATTCTGCCTGCCTGGTGTAGAAAGGTTCAGTAGTAGGTCTGGTACTCCCGATATTTTGGACGTGAATGCAATAGTCCCGTTTGCAAATGCTGCTAGTGGTCGACCAGAAGGAGCCAATGTGACGGTCAATGTTTCAACGAGGTCTACATATAGTTCGTTCGAAGTATGCCGCACATTTGCCCTTCTCCATGGCAGGGCTTGTGTATTCGAAGAAAGAGAGCCAGTAGAGGACATGCCGGACATTACCGAACTCGAAGAATTTGCTGTAAAGCCTTGTTTCCTGAAATGCTGTTAGAAGATCCGCATACCATATCCGTAAAGATAGGTGCTCACCCGGGAATATTAATTCCACCCAGCAACTTTCCAATCCACCCCTCCACCTCAACCATATCCCTTAATGCGTTTGGTTCCGTAGAGCTCACGGTCCCAGCATCACACATCTCATTCAGTAGCTGCGCCACTACATCATAGCTGCTTTCGATCTTCTGCGCTAGTAGAGGTGCGCCCACGAACTCCTCCAAGACATCAACAACCCGGTGTAGGAACTCGAGAGCCAACAGGGGCTCTATTTCGGTGGAAGACGTGAGGCAAAATAACAGATTCGAATGCACGAGAGAGAATAACAGGGTGGGAGGTGCAGTATTCGGTAGATATATCAGACTCGGTCGTGGATCGGGATGTGCCAAGTAGAGAGGGAGGAGTTGAGCAGCGGATAGAGGTCGAGAGGTGTAGGTATTTTGAAGAAGCGGACGACTGAACCCATGAGCACACGAAGCTCCAAAGCGGTAAGAAACATCACTTACTTATGCTCATCATAAATGTACAAGGCCTCAATAGCACCATTCATGATTGCCGGATAGTTCTATCGAGACATTGGTATCTTGTGCGACTCAATTCTAGTGATGCTTGTGAAGCGTGGGGTGAAGGAGAGTGAGGGGCCGCTAAGAGTATTTTAGGTTCGCCAAAAAAATCTCCGTATTGAGCGAGCTTCATTAAATTAACGTAATAAAGCTCTAACCAAACAACAAACACCTTCGTGCAACAACGTACACGTTCAAAATGGCACCGTCTGCGAAAGATTTTGAGCGGCCGGAGCAGCTTCATAAAGTTCTGAGAAATGAAGTTCAGGATGACTGCCTGCCTTGCCGAGTAACTGGTGAGAACCTCGACAATGCGATATCTGCCTTTGCTAATATTTTCCATACAGGTGCTGCAGCATTCATAGGACTGGGCACATACAGTTACTTCTCTGGGCACGCCCAATTAAAAGCACAGGAGGCTAAGATCTTACAGAGCAAAAGCCTTTTTGGAATGAAAAGTCGTCAGGCTGGAATTACTGGTATTGCGATAACTCTAGTAGGCATGGGCTTATTGCGACTACGGAATTAGAGAACAACACACATCCAACTTGCAAACCCAGATGAATTGGAATCTATGTATTCTTATGAAAGCTATGTTTACGGTATAATATTATGTACAGTTCAGTCAAGCATATGGTGCTACAGCTTGGCCAGCTCCGGCCGATTTCGTCTCCCAATGAGCCTTCTCTCGTCTTAATTGCATTTTCACAAACACCATTGTGATCAACACCCAAACCACTGCAAATGCATATGGAAGACCCCATCCGATACCAAACCCGATATTTACTGGTAAGGTCATGATAATGACTGTTGCAACAGTCGCAACACATACCAGACCAACCCCCCAAAACCATGTCAACCACGTTATCATTCGCCTGAATACTGGGCTGACCTCCCATCGTCTCATCACATTACTGCGATACACAATTCCTCCTTGGCCTTCAACGGCCCCGGCATCCTCAATAAACGCGAGCATCGCAGGTCGCCATGGTTTGCCCTTCTCTGTCGAGGACATGTTGAAGGGTAATGGGCGCTCAAAATGCGTCAAAATTCCAGACAATAAGAAGATGAACCCAAACCAAAAGCATAGTGTTGGGGAGCACATCGCACATAATCGAACCCAAGGATTAGATGGTATAGTGCCAATTATTAGCTCGACTTCAACGAGACTTATCGCAATGAAGAAATTGATATGGAGGAATTCAAGCTGTAGATTATTAGCAAACAAAGCATTGATCTAGTGATATAAATAGCTTACCATTCCCCACTTAGTCCAACCTACCGGTCTCCATCTTGTAGAACTCTTTGAACGGAAGAGTCTTAATGATCGAAGCCCAAAATGCGCAAAGCTGATCATGCCATACACTGAAGTGATAACAGCAAAAACTAAAAGGGCCTATGAGAAACACATCTTATGCAAAAATGAAGATTCTACTTACTATCTTGTAACGGTAAACTGGTACCGAAGTTCAGGGCGTAATAATATGTAATTGGTAAACAACAAAGATCCATCGTTACCAGTATCAATCCTATCCACATCTTGATTTGGCGTCTGCGATGTGGTGTATGTAATGGCGGCAATGGCTCCTCCAAGCCAAAGACTTGGGATGTTATCGACGTCTCACTCGGCGTTTCCACATGTTCTGGTAGTTTTGTTGGTTGGGAGGGTTCTGGTGATTCTGCTGGTTGTATCTCGCCCTCATTTTTCCGAAGTTCTGTCGTTGATCCTCCATCTTGATGTTGATGTTGATTCTGTATTTCATTCTCTTTCTGTTCTTCCTCCTTAAAAGCATTAAACTCGGGCATGTTGTCGATATAGAATTAACTTCAAAAAATCATCCCATTTGCTCCAGAGCGTTTAGGAATCGCTTATAAACTTTGCGCGCACGGGAAATTCGGAATGACAACAAAGAGATAGATGAATAGGTTGATTGATTACTTGGTGATAAAATGTAAATTTATTGGATAGCTTTTTGATTGTACTCGTAATGGTGGTGGCAGTGTATTGAAGAAATCATGATACTCGTAGAGGTATAGTAAAATGTTAGAGAATATAAGCTTGATAATGTAGAGGATGGTGATCAATATTTTCCCATGCCTTGTTAATGATTTCGCATATGGGGGTTCTGCTCTTTGTGATGTAATGGTGATCCGCTCATTCCAAAATCCTACTTTAAAAGTGGCTCTTTCCAATAAAATTGATGAATTTAATTGGTGGGACAACCGGTTCACCATATTTAATGAATGAAAATTTCAGCCTTGGCCAACCTTGGCTCTCCACATATTACATCGCTAAGAAACCATTGGTATGCCCCGAGCGCGTGGATCGAAGATTTGTTCCAATGGCTGGGAAGCTTCTAAAAGTCTCTCGAAAAAAATCTACAGCCTCGTCATTTCAATAGTACTGGTATCAACAAGCAACTTGTACAACGCCAATCATGGCAATAACGATACTTGCTCCAGCTCCAGCACCGGTTGCCTATAATTCGAATATTTCTTCTGATCAATCAGATGATGGCGGTGTTGATTTGGGAGGAGATATTGATATGCGACCGGCCAAACGTGCCCGACATCAAAATATCGTTACACCTGGTGAACTTATCACGGATGATCCCCAATGGATGAGGTATAAAATTTCCCGCCGTTCTCAATCTAATTGTCTGATGCTAGTGCTAATGTCGTTTTAGAGGCCACGGCACGTTCATAGCTCCGGCTAGCACCGAGATCATTGCAACTGTGGCAGGGACTGTACACAAAACGAACAAACTATTATCAGTGCGACCACTTCGAGCACGATATACTCCAGAAATTGGTGACCTTGTTGTTGGAAGAATTATAGAAGTACAGAGCAAACGTTGGCGTGTAGACATTGGAGCTCCTGTTCTTGCAGGATTACCTCTTTCAGCAATCAATCTTCCCGGAGGCATACAACGAAAGCGAACCGAAACAGATGAACTTCAAATACGAACATTTTTCTCCGAAGGCGATTTACTGGTTGCTGAGGTACAACAATTATACCAAGATGGAAGCGCAAGTTTACATACAAGAAGTTTGAAATATGGGAAGCTAAGAAACGGAGTTTTCATGGCTGTTAGTGGGACGGGTGGTGGCGGGGGTGTAGTGAGGGCTAGAAGACAAGTTTGGACTGTTGACACAGTTCACGGTGGAGGAAAGGTCGATGTTATATTGGGAGTCAATGGGTATATTTGGATCAGTAAAAATGTCGAGGTTAAAGGAGGGGACACTGCTATTACAAGGGTTGAGGAAGTTGTTAGCAGTACCGCATACTCGAGTCAAAATGATGAAATCTCGGTCGAAACTAGGAGAGAGATTGCAAGAATAAGAGGCGTTATTCAACTCTTGGTGGAGGCGGGATTGAGAGTTGACGAAGATATGGTTATGAAAGGATACGATGCTGCAGTCCAAGTAGATGACGACGAGAATGGGGAAAGTAATGCCTATGTTGGTGGAGAGAAAGGGAAACGAGTTTTAAGTTTGATAAGTGGAATATAAAAATTTGTCAAAAGATTTTGGGGAATTTGCTCTAGAAGCTTCCTTACTAGTCTTGTACTGGTAAGTTTAGAATTGTATAGAATATCAAAGCTTAATGCCGCCATCCCCTTCCCCCTTCTATTTTTCCATAATTTGTCTTGATAAACACGAGTCAGGATATCTCCTGCTCCTTCAACCGGAGTTCAAACTGACCAATTCAAGTAATATCATTTAAACATATTTGAGAATAATATTTGATTGTCATAGTTGAAAATAGGAAATATTGTACTGCTGTATTTTAATTTACTGTATTAAAGGAGGGGATGAATTTGGAGCATAGTCTCCGGGACTCCGATGGAATTTTATACTAGATGAATGAAGAATGAAGAATGGAGTTGGGGGGAAGATTCTTAGAAATAGACTAGACTATTAGAGTACAGTAAAGTTACTTTGACCCAAAAATGGTGAAGTAAAGTAAAAGTAAAGTAGGTAAACATCTATATTCGTCTCATACTACCTACCTAGGTACTGTACTGTACTGTACTGTATTGTATTGTAATCACTTCTCAACTCAACTAAACTGAACTTGGAGATCTAGAATGTTGAATACTGAACCAGACATAATACAGTAATGAATATACAATAAGAAGCAAGTACCCGATATCCGATATGTATTCCCGCCTTCTATCTATTTACCCACCTATGTACCTGTACAATAATATCTTTTCATATCGGAGTATGCACCCCATAATAGGTAAAAAATCAAAGATAGAAAAGGAGAATATTTTAACTCCGATACTCCTTGCGTAACTTGCGTAACCTTACTCTTTTGATGTGTGCCAAATTGTCTTGATTGTGCATCAACCATTATTCTATTGGTTTATTTCGTACTGTAGTCTGTAGTACAGTCAGTATCCTTCAGTAATCAATCAAGCCATTGCCGAAGATGACGGGGGCGGCTAAATCGGAGTTTATAACATTTGCATTAGAAACGTCATGCAAATTTGAGGGTGATGATATTCATGTAATCTTGAATCTAGATCTACTGTACATTCTTCAATTTTTTTTATAATAAGTAAGAATTATTAGGGAAGTTCTTAAAAATTCAACCAATCCGATCCAAAATGAGTATTTATTCGTACTATACTTTATTCGTACTGTAAATACTATCATTTAATATATAATATATAAAAATCTTAAATAATAATCATCCGAGGTAGTAATAAAACCCCGTCGATGATAAGTAATAATAATCTTGAACCTTACAATCGAGGTAAAAAAAAGAGAAAAGTTGAAAAGCCGAATTAGCAAATCAACCAAATGAAGAAACATCTCCCGGTCAATCCCCAGATGGATCCACCCACACCATACCCAAAATATGGGTTTGAAAAGATAAGATTGGGTTGGCTACAAATGGGTATCCGCCATTATTCCACCCTGTTGCATATATTTCGCCGATAACTATGTAAAACCCTTCTCCCTTGTGGGCCCTCAATATGTCATATATTCGATTTTCGGAGTTTAAGCTTGTCGTCTGAATTAGTCAACACATCATTTCCGATTGTTTTTGGTAGATGGGGGGGGGGGCGGATGAAAAAAAAAGTACCCATTGAAAATTTCTGTATATATAGTATGCTCTCATATTTTCCAAGTTTGCCTTTTTCTACATCTTCATTAACTCATCTACATCTACAATTACAACCTCAATAACAATCTAATCAACACTTCTTAGCTTCATATTCAACACATATATAATCCCACAAACTTTACATATACTCATCTATCAAAATGGTTTCATTCACTGTCTTCAAGGGCTCCAAGGAGGGAAAGATTGTCAAGGCAACAACCACCAGAGAGGTTGGTCCTAAGGAGGTTTTGGTCAAGATCACTCACTCTGGTCTCTGTGGTACCGATGAGCATTACAGACATGCCGATATGGCTCTTGGACATGAGGGAGCTGGTATCGCCGAGGTAAGACTCCTTAATACTTCGCTTAGCGGAACATGAGCGGGAGACCTCACACCCGCCTGTTTTCCGCGAGTAGATCATTCATGCATCCATCATATTATTACTTTTTACTGACATACATTCTAGGAAGTCGGATCTGAGGTCAAGAACATCAAGAAGGGAGATTCCATTGGATGGGGTTACCAACACGGATGTTGCCACAACTGCAAACAATGCATAACTGGCCACGAGACCCTCTGTAAAGAGCGCGCCATGTACGGAGAGACTGATCTTGATCAAGCATCATTCGGATCTCACGCTGTCTGGAATGCCGACTTTCTTTTCAAAATCCCAGATAACCTTGCCCGTGAGCATGCCGCTCCTCTTATGTGCGGTGGTGCCACTGTCTATAACGCTCTTGTCTCCTTCAATGGCGGTGTCAAGCCTACCGACCGCGTCGGTATAATCGGTATCGGAGGACTTGGACATCTCGCTATCCAATTCGCCGCCAAGATGGGCTGCGACGTAGTTGTCTTCTCTACTACTGATGCTAAGAAGGCTGAGGCTGTTTCTCTCGGTGCCACGGAGTTCGTTGCGACCAGAGGCGTCGACAAGTTGAGCGTTTCTGCCCCTATCGACCACCTCATCGTCACCACCTCTTTCCAACCAAACTGGCATCAATTCATGGACATCATGGCTCCAGGTGCCACCATCTATCCATTGACTGTCTCCTTCGAGGACATGAAGATCCCTTACATGCCTATCATTCTCCAAGAATTCAAGATCCAAGGATCGCTCGTCGCAGCCCGTCAAGTACACCGCGACATGTTGGCTTTTGCCGCTCACCACCAGATCAAGCCCATCATTGAGGAGTTCCCTATGACTGAGTCTGGAATTCAGGAGGCGATGGCCAAGTTGGAGGATGGAAAGATGAGATACAGAGGTGTGGTTGTTGCTCAATAGATGGAGATTGGTTTGCTTTTTGGAAAGCTTGGATTGCTCAAATAGATTGCTTGGAGGCATGTATTGATAGGCGTTCTTGATGGATAGATTGGAAGGGATGAAAAGTTGCTTATGATAACGACTGGCGCATAGCATTACTGGGTTCACAATTTTAGATATTTACACAATACTATATAACTCTTCTAGACAATTTATTCCGTCCTATTGGTCTGCTCGTGACTTGAATATATTTGCGCTATCTACCATACCCCATTATTCGTTGATGGAGCACAAGAAGCCATGAAAGTATATTCGCGCTATAAACAAAAGACAACGCTCAATGCAACGCTCAAAGCCACGCTCATGATCCTGCAAATCACACCTTCAATTACATCCAATCCATCCATCAACCCCGTACTTTCCTCCCCAAGCATGTTTAAACCCATCCCACCATCCCACCACACCACCATTCCCTGAACCCTAATACCCATCATTCCCCACTCGGCACCATGCACTCCCACCCACCTATCTATTTCTATACTGAGTTTTCAAAACCTGGCCCTCCACATACGTCCTCTGCATATTACCAATCACCCTACTATGATCCAATCCGGACGAGGATCTCCCGCTTCCGCTCCCTCGATCAACGCTAACACCTCCCCCATTACCCCTATACTCTGTTTTCAAAACTTGACCTTCTACGTAGGTTCTTTGCATATTACCAATCACTGTGTTGTTGCCGGATCCTGGAGATGGTCTCGCGCTGTGATTGGTATTGGTACCTCGAGAAATATTTGCTGCAGCAACGTTCGTATCCCCGCTTCTGCTTCCACGAACACTTGCACCAGTACCCGCCTGATGCAAATTCCCGCCGCCGCCACCATTATTCTCTCTGCTCTCTCTTCTCTTCTTCTTCTTATCCGGCTTATGCTCTCGGGGGGGTTTCAACATCCCATTGGCAGAAGATGGTACTACAGGAGAAGCGGGCACCCAAAGTAAAGGAGGTAAATGCCTCTTATGTCTGACAGTCTTGGGCGGCAAGGAAGCGGTAGGAGCCTGGATTCTAATCTGTGGGATTGGGCTGGGTATAGGACTGGGTGGTGGGGAAGGAGTGGGTGTTCTAGGTGGAGGGCTTGGGCTGGGAATAGGACTAGGAGGTGGGGAAGGAGTGGGTGTTCTGGCTTGAAAAGGCGGGATCGGGTTGGGGTCGGGGATAGGATTTCTTCTCGGAGGTGGGTTGAAATGGGTCGCAGGTAGGTATGAGGGGTAATAGCCTCCAGATGGTATATGAGTTTGTCCATGCGGATATCTATTCAGTGGGTGACCAGGCGAAAGACTCGAATACGGCGGGCCAGCTTGAGTATTTGTTCGCCATGCCATGGGGTAATTAGGAGAATAACCTAAATGCGGGTCTGGAATTGGAAATCCTTGACCCAGATTTGGACCATGGCTTAGACTTCCCCTCCGATATTGTCTCCCCATCGGTAGGGAGTAAGATGGTGGATCAGGTTGATTGTAACTCATGCGATTACGTTTGTGTTGTGCGATCCTTTCATTTTCTCTTTTGTGGTCTTTGCGCATTTCCTCAAAGGCGTGCTTGTCGCCTCCTAGGCGACGAAATCCTGCGTCGAGGAAATCGTGGATGGGGTTGTGGGGCATGGTGGTTGTTTTGTGTTGAGTGGCAAAGTGAGTATTTGTATACGATATCCAAAAGGAGATATATTTTCTTTGCTTGAGAAGGGAAATGCCAGGTGGGCAAATTGGGAGAACTAAATATATGTCTTGTACTGTTCCACCAGCACAGTCGTTGCCTTGCTAATATATCATTCACACACTACATGTTATGGTATTGAAATGATTAACTAGTCGTTGTGACTGTTCCGTATATGCATGGGTGATTCGACTTTTCTATGCCATTGATCCATCTACTACTGGTAAATCATTCTCCATTTATCAGGGAGCTTTAGTATAGGTGTTTTTCAACCTTAATCTTCATATTCATATGAAGCTGGAATGAGAATCAGCTATGCGATGCTAGCCAACTCTGGCCGCGATATCATCCACTCATTCACTCCACGAGGATTTACAAGAGCAACAGCTGCATCATAATATTCGGACTGTAAAGGGACCACTAATCCGGTCACTTGTCCTGGTCAGTCCGCGCCGTGAATGTGCAATTGCCAGGTAGGCGTGTAGCAAATTGTATCCGAGTATCATTCTCTATAGCTTTCCCGATTTCGGTTCGGTATTTTAAGGCACCTCAGCCATCTTGACAATCCCACGTCGCTAGAGTCCACATACCTTCCCCGTCGATTGAATAATTCCATCACTCATGCAAATGTCAAATATCTCGCTTCCGATCTCTAGTCTTTAGCTCTTGGGGACTTCCCAGCATTTAAATAACCAGGAACAACAACACTCTTACCGCAAAAAAAATGAACAAAAGAACAAAATTAGAAGACCAAGATCCAACCCACAGATACTTCTATTTGCAATTACCATTTATTCATGCCCTCCACGATCTCCCGTGATTCCCCATCTTTTTAACCAAAATTACCTGCATATAATTATCGCCCAGTCCTTTAGTTATCGTCCGACTTGCAACAAAAATCCTATTCCAAATACCCCTTAAATAATTTGCCTACCAGGAGCGAAACATACAAACATTAGAGTTTCATGACTCGTTTGCTGGTGCATGCACTGAATGGTTCGCTACGATACCTATTTTAGGTACAGTATGCATCTACCGGCCCGGCAGGATACACGTACTTAGCTCCACTATTAAGAATTGCTGGTAGATTATTGTGAAAGTTCTAGAAGCCATTATGGCTATGTATGGCTGAAGATGAACGAATACAGCATTCGGAGAGATCACAAAGATTTCAAGGGGGTAGTTCCTCATCCTGTGATACTGTAATTTATTGTCCTTCACATAAAATTGAAAAAAAGGGATGAACAAAGAAAAAGACGCATCAAAGAAAGGTTCTTGCCCTGTGTCTAGCCAAGCCAGCCAAGTCCTTGGCACCAAGACCACCCCGTCCACCAAGACAGCACGAACCCGCTTCCGGGCGCGACTACCCACCAAAGGCACCTTTAGAAAGGAAGAGATAGGAGCCAAATTTCAATTTCAGTGAAACGCCCAGACTCGGAACAGCACAGCACCAAGAAATAGAGATATGCAACAAAAGTACAAAAAAGAAGTATTCTCCAAAAGCCAAGCATTGTTCGGTGCAACCGCGGGTCTGCCACGTAATACCAAGAGATGGAGATATGCAACAGTTCAAGTTGTAGAGCTCCTTTGTTTAAAACCTTAGGTAAGTATTTAAAGAATTGACGTTCTTGTCAATGATAAATTGATTGTAGATATTCGTACTGTTTGGCTTAGCTATCTGCTGCCTAATACGAGAAGTAAAATAAAAATAGATAGTGCAAAAATCTCTGCCTTCCCTGTAATCCCTCTTCACTACTAGTACTGTTCTGGCATCCTCCCAAAGCTACCAAGCCTATTGGCAATCATCATCCCAAAACCGTATTTTTGTTTACTTCAAGAAATTAAGAACACTGCTGGAAAACCTGCCCTCCCAAGCCTCCTTTGAGCCATAAGCTACGACTGCAAGGACAGCCCACCTGAAAAGCACGCCCTTGAAACTCTCACCCCCAAGTGACATCAACATGCTCACCCAATATGCAACACCCTTAATCTCCCTTCCTTCCCTATCAAAATTCGGGGTTTTCAAGCCCGTTGCGCGGAATGCGGCTAGGTTTTTGCTGGAATATGGGGGATAGCGGACTGCGATCAATTTCTCCGCCCAACCAGGAGTTTTTACAATGGATCGACGATGTGTGAAGACGTCGAAGGAAGCTCTACCGCGGTAGGCACCTTGTCCACTAGTACCAATTCCTCCAAATGGGAGGGTGGCTATGGAGGCATGAAAAAAGGTATCGTTAACCGTAGCGCCGCCGGAGTTGACGAGGTCGAGTACTAAGAGGTGTTAGTCAGTATTGACGATAATATACCAGCAATACAATGTCAGGTTTTTTGTAAAATGTCTGATATCAATTAAGTTGACGAAGTTAAATACACAAAATGGGTGTCGAAGTGTGTACCCATAAATACAAGACATGATTGTCACCGAGCACAATGCTTTTCGACATTCATGCCGGGAACACTGGTGGCCCCTGCCATCATAAATGTGTGTAAAGAGGAGGGGCAAATGCAACCTTTCACTCCTAGTATACATGGGATCCTGAGACGGATTCTGAAGAAGAAATGGTATATACATACGTTTGTCTGTCTCTGCCTTTTTTCCAAATGGAAAGAAAGTCAATGGGTATGGGTCAACTGCATGAACGATATCGACCGCTTCATCAAGACTATCAACTGCCAGAATAGGCATCAAGGGTCCGAATGATTCGTCCATAAGCAGGGGGTCGTCTTTGCTCTCAACTAGAACCACAGTTGGTGCGATGTACCTCTCCGACTCATCTACCTCCCCACCAGCTAAAATCTTTCCCTTGGTGTCATCAATCATCTTTTTGATTCGGAGAAACTGTTTCCTGTCGACAATACGGGCAAAATCAGGGCTTGCTTTGGCGCCTTCCGGATAAAATTGATTTAATGCAATTTTGAGTTGCTCAATAAAAGCTGGCAAGATATCTCTTTCGACGAGCGTGTAGTTATTACCAGTGCAGATTTGCCCAGAATTGAACGTTTTGCCCCATAATAATCTTTTCGCAGCAAGTTGAGGATCCGCGTTTTTCGAAATGATAGCTGGATTTCTACCACCAAGTTCTAGACAAACCGGTGTCAAGGTTTCTGCAGCTTTCTTGGCAACAATCGTTCCAACTCTCGGGCCTCCAGTAAATAAGATCTTATCCCATTTTTCATTCAATAAAGCCGTAGTTTCAGGAATTCCTCCATTAACAACAGCATATGCGCTTGGATCCAGCGAAGACTGAATAATCTTCTTGACCACCATTGCAGTGGCAGGTGAGCTCTCTGAAGGCTTTACCACTGCTGTGCATCCTGCTGCAATGGCCCCAACCAATGGCCCCAATGTCAACATAAGCGGCACGTTGAAAGCTCCGATCACCAACACAGCACCCAAAGGCTCTTTTTTGATCCTTGGGTTGAATATGCTGTAGTGAAGTGCTGTATCCGGGCCTGGTTCATCTTTCATCCATTTCTTCAAATTGGCACAAACGAAAATAATATCGTTCTTACACCAATCTATTTCCCCGACACTAACCTCAAATATAGGCTTTCCAAGATCGGCCTTCGATGCTTCGACAAACTCATCAGTATGGTCGACAATGGCCCAATATAGTTTTCGAAGTTGCGTCAAACGGTACTCGAGGGGTTTAGTCTTTTGCGTGCGAAAGGTACTTCGGCAAAGGCTGGCAATGCTTGGAATTGCTTCGATCGAGGTAGCCTCAAAATGAGTTGTTTTAGATAGCGCCATTGTGAAAGAGGAGCAGATCTATCGACTTGTTGACTACAAAGTGTTACGCTCACCTTGCTTTCGCTGAATTCGGGATGAATCTGTGTATTTGTGAACAAAATAGAAATTGTCCTATGGTATTTGTTGAATATCCACTCTAATAAATTTTGATCACAGATGTTGAGTTCTGAGTTCGGATTTGATCACAATTGATACATCTGCAGCTCAAGTGCTTTAAGGTTATCTGCATTATCATGAGCCGAGGCGAGAATATCTTAGGACTAAGCTAAATATGGCAAGGATTTACAGAATGAGTGAGTGATATGATGAACGAAACAACAGCCGAGCTTCTTCTCCGTCCCGTCCCTTGTGTTACCCGTAAATGTATATACCTAGGTATATATATCACTTCCCCATGCGTGCATAGCTAATACCACCCACGCCAGATACGAGTACTGGTACTAGTATAATCTAATTTTGTCAAGATCATTAAAGAATTTTCAGGATTGAAACTTATAGATATCTAAATATTACAATTATTAGTCGTGTAGGGCGTCAAATTGCAAAAGATGGGCGTTTTATGGTTATCAAGTATAATAGTAGAAGACAACACAAACAAATTGTTCTGTAATCTCAATAATCGAAATCCATCTACCTAGGTAGGTATGCTTATTGTGGCATATTTGAGATCAGCCTGCACTTGTGCCTTGGGATTGGAAAGGAAATGAATGAGTTGAAGCTCACAAAGAATTGGCTGAAGCTTTGTAGAATAGGGCATACGAATCTGATTTCGGATCGAAGTTGTTTCTTTTTACAGTCTTTATGGGGTTTGTAACTACAATATATTACATCCGCCTTTTCACAGCCACCTTCTTTCCTCCAGCCTGGACAGTTTCGGGTAATGGTATAGTCACCGTTGCGGCTTTGGCCATTGCCGATTCAATATGACTGACACCGTCTATCAGTTTTCTTTCAAGGATTTTCTTTGCATCAAGCTCTTGCGCCCGAAGCCGATAAGCTTTCAGTTCTCTCTCTCTGTCTTCTGTCATACGCCACTCGACTGGAAACCTCGGTTTGGTTTTGAACACATGATGCCGTGTATCTAGGGGAATATCTGCAAAATCATCGCCCGTCTTATCGCAATTAGTCTTCGGATATTGAGAAGAAAAGTAATAACAATAACAAAACATACCTTAGATTCTGCTATTAAGCTATCAACTAGATCACCCAAATGTCGTTTATTCTGAGCTTGGGAGGCATGCATCTCGCAGCTCATTTTTATTACATCTGTCTCCGGGTTGAGTCTCGGGCCTGCTAATTTCCTGAGCTTGTCCGTTTGTACCTCTGTCAACCCAGGCATGTCTGCGGGACAAAACTCGAGGACAACTTTCTTTTCTGCAGGATGTTGTTCACCCATATATGTGGTATAACGAAATCGTAAAGGTGTCTTAGCGGATGGCGGTTCAAATGGCTTTGCCAATTCTATGACCCAATAATCAGTGATAATGTCTTTCTATTATAAGAAGTCTGGATATAACGTCAAACTCACTTGATAGCATTGGCATTTCCCAAGCTGCCAACCTTGCGTAGTGCCTTATCTCCCTAACCTGCTCCAGCTCCATATGTCCCAAGGTTGAAATGTCGTCATCGTCGTCTTGTCTTTCCTCCTCGTCGAAAGGATCCGCCTCTCCCAAATTCAAGAAACTTGGTTTCAGTTTCTTCTTCCCACCTTCGTCAAAACCATATGGGGGCAAGTATGTCGAATGCCGACTACCCGCATCCTCCAGCTCTTCCTCATATTCTTCGTTCAGATCTTCAACATCCAGAGCGACGTCTTCAAGTTCCTCAAGTGTTTCTGAGAATTGCTGAATTCTCGGGCTGATTTTCTCTTTATATTGTTTGGCGGTTGAAGAGAACTGCCTCTGCCGGACAATTGGGATGCTGGCACTCCTCAAAGTGGAAGTTCTACATGAGCAGCATCTCGCAGCCATGCGCAAGCTCTGTAAAGCCGTAGCCATGGTAGGTGGATATTTGCGATCGCTCTTTAGTATTCGAGTACCAAGTAAGAAATGCCCTCCCCGGAATAAACAATTTAGCACTAACCCCAATATAGACTAGGCAGGTTTATTTATCACGAATTTCGGAATAACCTTAATACCGACCTAAAGGCTGGAAGAGCAGGGACCCCTCCATAGCCCTCTTAAAGATGCTGCAGATAGGTAGGATAGAGCTCAGCTTTATATACCGTAATAAAATTATTAATTGTCAAAGGGAGAGTTATATTTTCTGCAAGTGTATGCTTTTAACTCGATATCAAATTTAAACAGATATTCTGTGGAAGTGAAGAAGTTACTTCTATTGTCTCAATGCATTCGTTATTCGTCATTGGATTATTATCATACGTATAGGGTTTATTCTATTCTTCTGTCGAATTTGGAGCACAAATATAAGTGCTATATCCAAAACGACGACCACTTCTTACCAATCATGGCACAACGCTCTGAGGATCAAGTAATAGATCGTCCTATTAAGCAGGCGTTTGTCACCATTGGAGCTACAGCCGGGTTCGATAGTCTCATTAAAGAAGCATTATCGCCTTCGGTTTTACAGACTCTGGTCGCTGAGGGGTACACCAAGATTCGGCTGCAAGTAGGGAGTTCTTGGGAATTTTTTGAAAGCATTCGCCCACAAGCCGAGGCGACTTTTGGTATTGAAATCGAAGCATTCAGATTTGATCACAATGGCTTGGGACAAGAGATGCGAGGGTGTCAAGGATCTGGAGCTTCTGTATTAGAGGGCATCGTAATTTCGCATGCAGGTCAGATTTATCTCTTGAATGCGTAATTCCCATTTGTCATTAATCTAACGTTGTTTGTCATAGGTTCCGGTACGATTCTCGACGCAATGAGGCTAGGACTACCAGTTATTGTAGTACCCAATTCCTCACTCCTTGACAATCACCAAGAAGAGTTGGCAAATGAACTAGAGAGGCAGGGATACGTTACCAAATCTAAAATAGGGCAAGTCACCATGTCGTATCATAAATTCCAGAGTGATAATTAACGACAATACAGTGGCCTTGTCAAGGCTATCGAGAAGGCCGAAAAGAAGAAGAAGGGAACACTGAAAAAGTGGGGTGGAGAAAGCAAGAGTGTAGCACCAATTGTCGATGAAGCAGTCAATTATGAAATTGAGCGAAGATCAATGCTAGACTAGTCGGGCAGCACAGTCAGTCTTCTGGGTATTTTTGGTGGCGCGATTTGCTGTAGAATTGGATTATGATATGGAATTATTGGGTTTTCGGCGTTGGCTTAACAAAGTAGTAATTGATACCCTGGGCCGGAGATACTGTACATGCGGAAGGAATGTTCCTCTGAGGTAGGAATCTTGAGACCGAGTTTCTTCTAAATAAGTGGTCGGATCAATTCTGCTAGTGTGATAGCTTATTCCTGTACCCCGCTCTCCCCGCCCTTCGTATTTCATATTACTCAAAACAGGCCAGTCATTACAGTCTCTACAAGAATAAAATGGCACGAACGAGCTGGGAAATGAAAGCAAAGCCAATTCGCTCTCTTTAGCGACAGACTTAACAGGGCACGATGTAGGGATATGGACGGGTCAAGTGCCATCTCTTGGCCCAATTCTTGGGTTGCACTTGCGAATACGCATCGATCCAAAGACGCCACACATATATCCTGAGGTTGAGAAACGGAACGCAACAGAGCCGGCTCAATAGAAACGGCATGCTAATGCATGGTCTCTATTGGCATACAGTCATCATCAAATATGACATCTAGTGACGTTCTGTTGGGATACTTGCCGAGCCATGTCCGAGGCATGGTCGATAAAGAATCTGAACCAAAAGAATCAACCATGATCTAACGAATCGGGTCTATCTAGCGCTCTTATGTATCGCACATTGGTTGGTTCGTCTTAGAGAGAGCAGTGCAAGCATCTAGAATATCAAATGACTCGTTCAAGGGTTTTCACGCATACCCATGATGAATGCCTGCAAATATCGATCAAGCTTTGTGGGGTGTTACGTGATCTTCTTGCCAATATAGACAAGCTTTGCGGGGAATTCACAACCACGGTTGCAGCACATAACAGCATTGGTAGCAATGTCTTCTATTTTTAAACAACCGCTAAACCTGCGCTAGCGTGCATTCTACCTGTGTAAGTTCGTCCATTCAGAATAGCGATCGGAAGTTCGGTGTAACGCTATTATCTTGTTTCTAGGCAAACAGTGGGTTGTGTTCAATGGTCAGCACTGTTGAGCAGAATACAGTATGCTGCTAGTAGTCTCTAGGAGGCCTCATCACGGTAACGCGGCACAGCATCAACTGCCGATTGTTGATGTTACAATAACGCCCTAAAGCGCGGACAAGCATATGTGCTTCTTCCCCGACCTCGAGAATACATCATGAGGACGAAAAGATGCCGGGTGAATAGGCAGCAAATAGCTTTTGGTTTATTCAAAGATGCTCGACATCCTATCATAATTATGTATTTCTACGTCATCGACGGTGATTCTTATGGCCTTGCTTCATGGTACGTATTACATGACGTGAGCCGTAGGTAGAGGACTATGCTACTTTCTACCATACCTCCCATGAAGTCCGCATGGAAACGGCAATATTTCTAAGCTGATAGGTTGTCAAGTATGGAACAAGGATGACTACAAATATATATAAGACCTACCAGCCATACACTTTCTTTCATAAAGGTCAAATCTGACATCATTCAAATCCTGCAACAATGCAATATTCGCTTCATCTTTTCAGCATATCCATAACCGTGGGTCTGGTCCCAGTGGCCTTCGCGCTTCCAGCCCCTCAAATGAGCTATGCCGAAAATACAGGCCCTGTTGGCGGCGTGACTGCTCCAATACCTACAGTCACGGCTGCATCTGGCTCACTATATGGTCCGGATTCATTGAGAGGTGAAATTGCGGCGCCATCGCCAATCTCCGGTGGAGATTCGGCGATTGTGTCTTCTTATCCTCTTGTCAATGGACAAGAGGCTCCTGCTAACCTGGGACTGTACCTTGACTTCAACAGTGTCCCAGATCCACAACCAATTAGAGGTACGAGTGGGCAAACAGACCCGGGACCACGTAAGCAAAAGCATATATCCTATTAAGATTCGATTAGCACATGTCTAATGCAGAGTAGGAACTTACGAATACGAAAGATTGAATCCTGATATCTTCGCACCGCCAGGAACAGATTCAGGTGACGTACCTCAGGCTCAATGGCCAATGGGACTCAGTCACAATAAGTTCGGATCCGGGAAGACAGCTGGCTGGGCCCGACAGCAAAATACCGAGAATCTTCCAGCGGCATCCGCAATGGCTGGGGTAGATATGCGTCTAGCACCTCATGCATACCGTGAATTGCACTGGCATACAGCAAATGAGTGGTCCCTGGTATTAAAAGGCAGCGTCCGTCTTTCAGCCATCAACGAAAAAGGCGAGTCGTTCATCGACGACATAAGTGCCGGAGATGTATGGTACTTCCCCGCAGGCATCCCACATTCCATACAAGCACTAGACGAAGGAACCGAGTTCCTTTTAGTTTTCGACCAAGGTGATTTCTCAGAAGATGGCACCTTCCTCGTCACCGAGATGTTTCTCCGAAACCCGGAATCCGTCCTCTCCAAAAACCTGCAAACCCCCGTGTCAGCATTCGATAATATTCCCGATAATCAACTTTACATCTTTGACGGTACAGCTGCACCTGCCAATATCTCGGAGCAGAATATCACTAGCTCTGCGGGTATCCTTCCAGATAAGGACTCTTACACTTACCACTTCTCCCAGCAAACTCCGTATACTGTGCCTGGTGGCTCTGTCAAAGTTATCGACACGACAACTTTCCCTATTGCTGCCAATTTTGCCTCTGCGCTTGTTACTATCCAACCGGGAGCCATGCGTGAAATGCACTGGCATTTAACCTCCGACGAGTGGAATTTCTTCCTCCAAGGATCTGCACGTATTACCGTGTATTCGGCACCATCTGCCTCTCGGACATTTGACTACACGGCCGGCGACGTAGGTTACATACCCGCGAGCAATAGTCATTATATAGAGAATACCGGCGATGTGGATGTAATTGTTTTGGAGGTGTTGCAACAGCCTGTGTTTAGTGATATTTCTGTAGCGCAGTGGTTGGCGTTGACACCGAAACAGGTGGTGAAGGATACGTTGGGGCTGCCGGATGAGACGATTGATAATTTACCCAAGGAAAAGTCATATTTGAAGGTTGGGAATAGAAATATGACAGCTTTGGCGGAGGATCCGACAGGAAGTGGCGCTTATGAGTGAGCTTGACTTTAAAGGGTAATCTCTATTCGTGTGGATATGAAACATCATAGATGTTTGAGAAGGAAGTACCGAAATAGGTAGACAAAGTACGTTCAATGATAAAATACATATGTTCCAAACCATTCTCGATTATAGAGTAGAGGTAGCAACCTTACTTCCCTTTCCTCGTTCCCACAAAACCCTCTCCTAAAATACCCACTAAGTCGTCCAACCTCCGTACCACCAAATCCGTAAATTCCGACTCCCACAATTCCTCATTCACAGGATTGCCCAACAGCACCGTGGCCGCTCCAGCCAAATACCCAGCCTGCATATCATCGATAGAATCACCCACCATAATGCAATCCCTCGGATCCACACCCCACGCATCCGCTATATGCACTATTCCTGCGGGATGCGGTTTCGGTGGGAGGAATTCGCGTGTTAGAATTGGGGCAATGGGTACATGGGACAAGTGGTTGCTAAGTAGATTTTGCACGGGTGGCATATGGTTGCGTGTTAATATGCCGAGGGGAAGAGTGGGTGTTTGTGAGGTGAGGTAATTAAAGAGGGTAAGGAGCCCGGGCTGTGGTGTTTGTTTTACCATGGCGGACAGCTCGATTGAGCGAATAGCTGCGTGGGCGGAGGCTTGTTCTGATGGGGCTAATGTGTTGATGTGGGTGAGGATATCAACGGACTTGTCGATTGAAAGAGCATCCCGCATTTGTTTGAACCTGATTTTTAATTAATGAGGGGATATCTAGGGGAGGAGAATTGCGATTGGCAAATTCGGCATACGAACATGTATGTCTGTGGTTCACTATGGTTGATGTTAGTTACTAGAAGTGGGAGCACGCAGAATAGAAAACACTCGGAAAGACCATAGCGACAAGTGAAGCGAATGGTACGAAGTGAGTACCAAATATCATAGTATTGAGACTAAAGCCCGCCGCACGAAAACTTGTCTGGGGCTGAGCTTAGCTTCTTGGCCCCGCTTGATAGAGCTAAGACGATCAGGTAGAATTGAAGTCACAGGACATTATATCTATCAATTAGATTTTGGAAGTCCCCAAGAGCACTTGCTTTTACACTCGCATCCATAAAGTGCCCCTCTACGAAATTGGACCCATTTCTGTGTAATTCCCTCAGCCCCAAATTCCCAAAAATCATTCCAAAACCAAAACCCCAAGAAACCAAAAACTCACCACAAAGTCCCATCCATATCAAAGATAATACCTTTCAGCGTCCTCAAACCCTCTTCAGCACTTTCCTTCCCCAGTGGAGCAAATCTCCGCGGTCTTGGTTCCCGCTGCAATGGTGTCTGTGTCGCCATCTTAGAACTACTAGCGAATCGTCTTTTCTGTGTTGCCGTTTTGAGATATCTTGTAGCGCTATCGCTAAAATACTGCTGCTTTGAAAAATGACTTGGGATTGTGAATATCGTGGATGATTTTAGGATGTTGCTTGCCATCATATGCTTGTAAGTTGTGGGTAATATATTTGTATAAGTGGGAGGAACCATGTGTATTTATTGCATGGGTATTCCGTAGTCTATCATGACTCGAGGTAAAGTAACTGTGGCTCGTGGGATTGTTTCGGTTTATTAGTAAATACTAGGGTGATATATATTTGATGTGGCGTTCATTTTGTGAGGGGTAACCGCAAGGGAGGAGTTTTCTTTTTTGATCAAGTCACTGAACAACTTTAAAGGTACGGTAAGATTAATCAATAGATCAAAAATATGAAGAGATAGTTCTTGAAAAATGTCTAATAGATACCATCATCAAAGTTTAATCATTAAAAAAAAAGGAGTGAACAAAGGAGGATAACGCCATCAAAAAGCATATTACATCTCTTCCATGAAAAGAAGTAGTTAACTATGTTTCTTGATATCTTTTCTTCTCAGTCCAAGTTTCCCATACTATATTCATATTTGCTTATTTCATATTCCATGCATGAATTCTATCATGCTTACATTCAGGGTCCTATCAACGCAAGAGATGCTGATGTTTCCCTCCATAATAATAATAATGACATAGAAGATTTAAGAAGTTAGCTAGCCGCAAAGATCTGTCACCACAACGAGAAATGTATTTCGCAAGTGTAATAGATACGCCGGAAGATGCTCATGAAGGTGCTAAACGTTTCACTACAATGTGAAAATTTGAGTAGATGTGAGCGAATTATAGAAGGGGTCCTCATTGGCCCGCAGCATAACCATTTCCGTAGAGTGCATTGCTGCCAAATGTAGCTTGACGCCGACTTTCCTTGTGATCATCTGCCTTTCTTGGAGGTGGCGCGGGTAGCGGTCCAGCTGGAGCCGGCCGCAATGGAAGACTAGTATTGAAGCTTGCAGCATTGGCGCTCGAAGAACCATTTGGGTTACTGGAATCTGGTACATTCAAAGTAGTGAGCTTAGGAACGGAATTTGTAGTGGTGCCTCTGGGAGGAAGGCCGGGATGAGCTGGCGCACCTTTCCTGGTAGGCGATCTCGAGCTATTGTAATTCTCGCCATATTGTGGAGATGTTATGGCCGACCGTACATCGGCGCCACCTATTGGGATGTCACCAGACGTAGGAGTTTGTGAGGAATTTGGCGAATCATCTCCACGTAACACATCTCTGCTTGCTGGCGATAACTGTGGCGCAAGATGAGATTTTCGATTGTCCCTTTCGAGTAAACTGACGGCCCATTCCCGCAAATCAACAGGGGTACGTTTAGCAGCTTGCACAAAGGGTTCCCGCTCCTGTTGCGAAATTAGCACGTTTTGATTGATGAATAGGAAGATTACCTACATAGAGCTCTTGAGGAGTCGGACGTTCTTCGGGCGTTTTGGACATGCACTTCTGAATCATATCCTCCAGAATTGAGGGGAATGCTTCACTCTTTGGAAGCCTCGGTGCAGGCTCATAGACAATCTGTTGAAGAAGGTCAAGAATACCAGACGGTGCACCATCGCCATCGGATAAGTGCTCACTAGCATCGAAAGGGAATTTTCCGATTGCCAGCTCCATGATCGATAGACCAAAACTCCATACATCTGATTTGACAGTGTATTTTTGACCCTGGATTCGTTCAGGTGCCATATACGTCGAGGTTCCAACAAAAGTATCTGCCACCGAGTTCACCAATTCTCCTGAAACACCAAAGTCACAGAGTTTGATTTGACCTTTAGAGTTGACCAAAATGTTGGATGGTTTGATGTCTCGATGCATGATATGGTGCTTGATATAAAGATATGTGAGTCCTCCCAAGGTGGCTTCTGCGATCTTCCCTAAAACATCGACTCGTACAGGACCATGGTGTCGAGAGATGCTGTCCAGAGAACTATGCCACATATTAGTCTTTGCCAATATAGAGGTTCTTCAAGAAAATCATACCCAACATCCATGTATTCCATGCACATGATAACATCGTTAGTGTCGCTCAGAAAGGCCCCATAAAATATGACGATATATTCCGAATTACATTCGTACATAATCTGAAGTTCTCGCACGATTCGACGACGCATTTCCTTCTTGGCCTCAACATGGATGACCTATGCAGTTATGAGCATTTTGTAAATTTCGACCTCGATAGATTTATTTCGTGTCACCATACCTTTCTTGCCATCACAGTGCCTGTTGCCATATGCCGAACCTTACTGACAGTCCCACCATTTCCATGACCGAGTTCTTTCAATACTTCCAGATCCTCTCTCTTCAAATCTAACTTGTATTCAATTCCGATTTCTAGTTGTGCCGTCTGCCTCGTACTTTCACTGCCACCACCGCCAGTATATTGTGAATCGTTTTCGGAAGGTTCTGGCTTTCGAGGTGCTGGAGCTGCCAAAGCCAAACCTTTCACGTTCTTCCTTTTCAAGGTCCGCACAGAACCGATAGCGTCCGACATCTTCGATTATTCGGCCAGCAGAGTCGTCTTAGAATGTAAGGAGAGATTATTAAGGATAGCGCAAAGAGGTGGGTTGATGTTCCCAGTCAGCGCTTCGGGAAAGAGCTCAGCACAGAGCGATTTGTATTGTGATTGTTTGCAAAGTTCAATAGCAGATCGACTTTGTTCCTAACGAATGACCTATTCGTTTAGTTGTAAGTGATCTTTCGAAGGTTGAATGAAATAAGTAGGATTCGAAAATTAAGAGAATTGTTTATTCCTTCGAGGATTCGAGGATTTTAGGATTTTTGGGGGTGGAAGGACAAACTAGAACTAAAAGTTGAAGGTAGGTAGGTAATAAGTTATTTAGTGAAAGCGGGACAAGTCGTTTGGGTTTGGCGCTACAGTTCTTACGTATCCATGGAAATTTAACTAGTAGGTACTACAGATTTATCAATTTAAGTACTCTAGAAGCGCGGAGGCGGTGGTGGGGTTAGATAATATATAGGTAGTATATATATATATTTTTTTTTAGGAAAAATAGATAGAAAATCTTTTTTTTTGAGGGGAGGAGAATAAAGGGGACAATCAATTCCTACAATTACTCTAATATATAAATAAAGAATAACGACGTCTTTTTAAACTTAGTAGGTATACAGGTACAAGTACGTACTTTTAATATATTTATATAAAATATCATACCAGTACCTTTTACCGTTTTATATTATTTACAAGTACTACTAGATACCTACTGTAGTTACTTAATTACTCCGTATATTCGTACTATATTGAACTTATTACTCGCATAGACTGCAAATACCTTTGGTTTATGTCGGTACGAGTAGGTACTCTATTTCATACTTCACCATTTTTACAATATTTTTCAAGGTTCTGGTGGTTCTTTATAAAGTTAACTTGTCTCATGATTTTTTAAGTTTCTAACAAGAGATTTGCATTGGGCATTTAATGGTAGGCGCGTTTAAAAGAGGGCGAATAAAATCGAAAAAAGACCCTTGAAAAAAGTAAAGCATGAAGGGGTGCTCTGTCACCTGTCTCCACTGATTGTTTTATTTTATTGTATATGGGTTGATGAAAAAGATGAAGTATCATCTAAATAAAGAGAGAGATAGAGAGAGAGAGAGAGAGAGAGAAGGAAAAGAACTATTCAAAATAGAGAGTCTACTATATGTGTTGTATGCGTGTATATGTGTGTATATGTGTATGTGTGTATGTGTGTACTTGTACTTGTTAATTTATATGTGAGTGGTAAGTTTATTCTTGACAATCCAATATTTTGTCTATAGAAATCGAATGTTAAGATCCGCTACCTTATTGATTTCTATGGAGTTTAATTGTAATATTGTGATAGTGAGAGGGAAGGGGAGGGAGGGATTCCGAGGAGATGAAGGGGGAGCAGATTCCCACCCATATGGTTTGTGTTTGTGTTTGTTAAATGGTGGTGGCGCCAGATATATATACGTATTACAATATGGGGTACGTACCTACCTAGGTAATTAACTACTACATTGGTCCAAGGAATAGTTAACAATTTGATATCAAACATAAGTTCTATGAGTATGAGTATAAGTATGAGTATGAGTTCTACTGTACGAAGTAGTCTTCTAGAATACCGGCATTTCTACGGATTCGTATTCTATATCAAGGTTTAAATGGAAATATATACTTGTAAAAGTAGTATTAATCTATCTCGGATGGTACCGATACCGTTTCTTTTATCCTTTCAAAACAAGTAACACCTAGTTACCCATACTAGCCATCTACGTAGCTTGCTAGAGTACCAGGTACCTACTAAGTAGCTTCAATGTTACCTCTTCTCTTAACAATCCAGCAGGAGAATTGGAGAATTGGAGAATTGGAGAATTGGAGAAGGAGGGTCAGAATTGCAAAACTTGGTGACAGGAGAAGAAGCATGGAGATCATTCGCAAAAAAGTTAAGAATTGTTTAGGGAATTGAAAAAATAGAAACGGTGGATATTACCTAGGTTTGCTCGAGAAGAAGAAATTTATTTCCAATTTAGTGTTACGGAGCTGTTTTCGGTGCTGTCACGTGATGTGTTTGAGGATATATTGTCCAGAAGGGTCCTTTTAAAGACCTCTTCTCTCCTTCTCTATTAGCTTTTTTGTCTTTACGAATATATGTTGTCAGTCTATGTCGTCTCCGTGATATACTTGCACTTGAGGCCTACTTGCAATTTGTGGCCTTCTATTCTAAGAACACATTTCATTTTCATTTTTAATATTTATCAAGCAGGATATATTCCTCGCTCAGCCCAACTTTGGATAATTCCCTCGACGGTTGGTTCATATTCCTTGAGAATAATGTTTTCGCCCTCGGTGAATGTGTTCGCGTGAACGAACAGAAGCGGTGGTGGTTTATTCCACAGCACTGTATCTCGCCACTCAAGATGCTCTCTATCCACTTTGGAAAGTTCCTCGTAATATATTCGACATCCTTCAGCGTTTGCAGTGCAGCGGTACATGTGTAGGTACAGTAACATATCTCCAAGCGCAGGCTTCCCATGTGTAATGATCTTCGATCGATCAACATGGACTGTCAAGCTATTCATATCTTTATTGTGATTTATCCTTATAACGCCATCCCCAGCCCGCAGAAGACATTTCAATATTGCGAAGTGTGCCTTGCAGACAATGTCAGTATTTCGCTCCATTGTTTGTCGCTGTTCGGCCAATACTTACTCTACTGTGAGCTTGACCCCATTTCTACGTTTGAAACCGTCAATCATTATGATTTGTACGCTTAATAGGAATCAAGATTCAAGACTTACGCCACTCTCAACATTAAAGTTAGAAAGACCTCGAAGTCCATCGACTCCCAATTGTTGATACAAATTGTAGGTCACTACATAGATCAGAAAAAGATATGTCATTAGCTTGATGATTACTCACAGTCATCGGCTGTTATATCACTATTCTTAGTGAAGCCAAATGATTCTAGAAGCTCCTTGTCATCGAGTAGGTATGCTCCGACAAGCTCAGCTCTACATTCATCGACGGTAGTCGCTAGATCACCGAATTTTCCTGTCCAAGTTTGACCTCGCTTGTACCAAGTTTTGATTGGAGCTTGAGTAATAGGGTCGATTGGAGGGTTGTTAATATCGAAGTTAAACTTGCCTTCAGCCTCTTCGACCATCATCTGACCTGTGCCATGTCCGAGAAGCTCGTGCAGCACAACCCACCAATAGTATGCAGGAAACTTGTGCTTCTTAAATGTTTCGGCTTCCGAAGGATCAATGAAAGGGTACTGAAGAGCCCGACCTTCTGCGATCATGCGATTTGCGATAATCACATTCTTAAAACCGGTATCCTGTCGTATATCATTGTACTATGCCAGCATCAGCCTGAGACCGTCATGAGCATCTACAAAAACCAACATTTGGCAGATTGATTCCGGGAAATATGATACTTGAACAGTAGGCAAGAGCTGCAACATGTGAGTAATTTACCTATATGTCGGCAGACTTAGGGACTTCTCACAGTGGATGCTTGAAAAGTCTGGTGCTTCAAAAAGAGACTTCTCGAATGGCCCCTTCCCACTGTTTTCCGAAGTAGTCCATGGTAGGCGGCGAATGAACTTCTCCGAGTTATACACTAAGTTGGCAAGAACCTTGGTCTCTTTATCGTCTGCGATAGCCACAATAGCCTCAAATTCTGCGCGTATCCCATGAGGGTCACGGTATGGCTCAACGAAACCGAAGATGTTTTCCACTCTGGGTGCCTTGTCTTTTACCCACAGTCTTTGCGAATCGCGATACTGCTCCAAATCGCCGGTCCGAAAACTTTGTATGTATGCCTCAACTACGCTCCTTTGTAGGTCATTTGCTGCGTACATCATCGCTTCGGACAACTCGATGCATATATTTTCGAGCTCAACGGAGTGGTCACCCGAGATGAGATGTATTTGTTCTTTGCTATCAGGAAGGAAAATTGTGCGGTCCAAGTTTTTCAATTGTGAAGCAATGAGAACATCAAATCCATTGCCATTTTTGGCTTTTCGAACTCGGGTGTTTTCTGGAAAGACACCGTTCTGTTCCAGGACTTTTGATACTATGTCGATCTCTTCCTTCGTGATGTCACCTCCTGGATAGTAGCCACTCTGAGTAGTTTTGCCAGGATACCCCAAGCCAAAAGGTGGGATAGAATTGATAGTGCCTGAGATCTTGCTGTACATAATTGAGAGGCTTGGAGATCTAGATGATAGTTTCAAGATGGTGCTAGATTCTAGGTGGGGAATGAACTTTTGATCACCGGAGCCCTTCGCGAACCAGTCAGTAAGTTATCCGAAAGTAGTATGTGCCACTTACATAGTAGTTCCCAATATTTGAAAGGAATGTCGCGGCATATTGAACGAATCGATTCACGTCAGTAGCATTGATTTCTGCATCAATAAGGCTTTCCCAATTTCCAGAGCAAGACCAGTAAAGTTCAAGGATGAAGTCGAACATAATCAATGATTCAGGCGAAACCTGCCGCAGTATGATCTTTGTACCATTCCAAGCGGCGCTCGAAGTTTGTTAACCTAATGAATGCTCAAATCTAATTTTTGTATTCTTACCGTGCCATATGATGAGCATATTTCTTTTCGTTGGGTGTGAGGCTTTCAAACTGTGATTCAATCCCTAATCTGAAAACTTGCACTTCTTGGACTGCCATTATATTATAGCTTTGATGGTAACGCTAAAATTGAGCGATCTGCAGATATGTCTAAATCGAAAGTGGGAAAGATTATAATCAGCGTCGATATATTTTGAAGATAATATCCTTAACCTGTTCTGGGTGGAAGTGGCGACGCGAGCACCTGACCGGCATCTGCGGCGTTACATGGAACCAACCAGTTGGAGGTGATATAGTTATACCGACTAATAGTTGGCACCTCAAGGCACGGAATTTTCAAGTGCACCCTTCAACTAACCCTAAGCTGGAAAGGCTATTCTTGATATTCACTGTTTGGACTGTATTGCAGGAGCTTCGAAAGGTTTGGGAAGTATAAGAATGATGTTAGATGAGTGCAATTGTCTTCAGACTGCTTGTTATCCTACTTGTGCTGTGTAGTTAAAGGCAGTGCATGGCTGTGGCACTGTCTAAGACGATATTTGGATTATGTTTACGAGGTAATGTTAAAGTGTTATTGGTAGGCAGCGGCAGTGTTTCGTTGTTTTGAAGATTGTAAGTTGTTGTTGTCCTTGTCATTTGTATTAGGAGTGCTATTTTTCGAAGGTATGGATCTTGTTGGTCTTCTCCTGATATCTCTGCTTGTGCTTTCCTCCGCTCCGTATATGATGATCCTCGTTATCCTCCCATATAATTTCTTCTGCTGCCTCTTCATGCTGTCGCTGCTTCGGCTGATCGTTATCGTGATTTGGTTAAGGCGAGGAGCTATCCCTGAGCACTCCTGATCCGCTTTGACTAATTCCACTCTGGTCATGCTCTGGATTATTGTGAAGCTGTGATCGCTCGATGAAGTGAGGATGAGAATATGAGGAGCCAAGAACAGTAGCCGACTATCTTTGCTTTCCAAAAGCTAAGAGCAAACCTGCTTCATTTTCAGAAATGTCCTTGTTCTCCATTCTTTCACCGTTCTCGTCCAATATTGTAAGCAAAGTGTGCGGCGATGCTATCTCAGATGCGCTTTGCTTACCATTATTATTGTCAGCCAGGTTGATATGATTCTGTGATGATCCGATGGACTGCTAATAAGGGCGATAATAGTCCAGGTCAGGTGGAGAAGTCAAGAGATCTTATTTGTGCCTCCTTCCCGAAATCGCCCTTTTCAATATCCCACAAGCCCTCATGATCAAAGGGACAAGCTGGGGTGGAAATGGAAGCGCTTGGAGATTGGGAATATCTGATTTGTTTTCTGTCAGAACCAGTGGTCTCATCTCCCCACACACTGGATCTTGTCGGGAATGCTGGATTGTTTCTGGGCGGTTGCGCTTTTACATCATGGAGCAGTAGGCACATAACTATAAAATATAGGATCAAAAGTAGCAATCTTGAACTTATAGAAATAATTGATAATATTCAGGATATTCTCTGCTATGTTGATTGCACAGCTGGACTGTAAAAGGATATTAGAAACGAGTAACTCGAAGGAGTTATATAAATAACTTGTGCCATTTTCGCAGAATGAAACTATATTGTGCGATTCGCCATACACTTTTACCGTGCTATTGCCCCCCCCTTTTCCAACTTCCTCGTCGTCAAAAACACCTTAGCATTGATATATCATCCGTACAACAAAAATATACCCTGTAACTACAAAATATCGTCAATCCTACATTCTTATGTCAAAGTAGCAACCATTACCACTTTCTTTCATAGCACAATCGGCCGATCTCAGCAGCATTACTCAATTGTCGGAGATACCACGAATCCATACTACAGGATTCCCTATCTCAGCTTCAAAGCGTACAGACCAATTCCAGGAGAACTTCCACTTACAGGAATGAGGCTATACAGATGCAGATGGACATTTATCCACCCTAGCAAACAATAACTTATAAATGTTCTGTGGCTTACGCATCTGCGCACGGACTGGTACCATCTCTTATATAGACGAGCTTTTACAGTTTAGGCGTGAACTTGCTTGGTGGCGCAAATAATAAATTTATACCTGGCCGGCCAGGACAGACATCTCAATTAATACCTTAGGATGATATATTTTCAGCCTCGTCGGGGCTCAAATCAAAAAAATTAAGGTTTACCGTAGTTCTAGTACTTAATTAAGAAAGTGAACTCTTGTCGCGAGAACTAAAGGTTGCCAATAATTTCCTTAGTACTCAACCTACGAAACTATCTCTCAACATCCTGTTCTGTTTCTTTCTTTCTTTACACATTCAATTGCTATCGGCTATAGAACTCATAGTCGGAACTTTTACAAACCGCCCTACTAAATTCATAATAACTCAACAGAAAGCCTCGCAATCATGAGCATGCGCGATCTTATTGACGGGGATGTGGAAGTTGATGACGAAGAAAATGACGAATCGTTTGATGAAGAAACCGGTGAAGCTCGACATGTAAAGTCGCGGCCTCAAAATGGAAACGTTGATGATGATTCTAGCGAAGAGGAAGATGACGATGATGAGGAGGCAGCTCGTGAGGTATTGCAGTCTCGTACAGAGCCCCTTATCTGCGCGTCAGCACTAACATTTTTTTCAGGTACGAGAGGGTTTCATTGTAGATGAGGATGACGAAGAAGATGGCGACGACGCAAGAGAACGACGTCGGCGCAAAGAAAAGAAGCGTAGAAGAGAACAACGCGAAGAAGAGGTCTTAGATGATGAGGATTTGGATCTTATTGGAGAAGCAAATCCTGAATGGGAGAGAAAGGCAACGCAGCAGGTAGGATTGGCATTGCATACTCATAAGGTCTCGATTAACATAAGCACAGCCAAAATTCAAGCGACTCAAGCGTGGGCACCGAGACGATGGCGACCAGGTTCGAGAACGTGGTTTGGACGAGATTTTCTCCGACGAAGAGGAAGATGCGCCCCATGAATATGAACGATCATTCGCCCGCCCAGATCATAGGATCGACGAATTTGCAGACTTTATAGAGGAAGATGAACTCGAAGATGATGAACGGGATAGACTTATCGAAGAGAGAGAGGTCGCTCGCCCAAGAGAAAAGGGATACGTTGGTGGCCCGGAAACATCAGGTCTCGATAAAGATGCTTTGGAAGACATGGAGGCTATATTTGGCAATGGCGAGGACTACGACTGGGCACTGGCTTTGGAGGACGAAGCCGAGGCAGCGGAAGCCGGTGAACAAAATCTCGAATTAAAGGATGTTTTCGAACCTTCGCAACTCGCAGAAAAGCTGCTCACCGATGACGACAACATCATTCGCTACTCAGATGAACCCGAACGATTCCAGCTTGATCGAAAGCCATACAAGCACCTCCAAATCACCGACGACCAATTCAAGGAGGAAGCACGATGGATCACAAGTCTTATCTGGCCGAAGAAAGGATTCCACAGCGAAATGCAGGTGCCATTCACGAGGGCAATTGGAAAGGTATTGGAGTTCTTCGTCGTGGATGAGGTCGAAGTTCCCTACGTATTCCAGCACCGAAAAGACTATTTGATCCATGCACGCAAGAACAAAACGCGATCTGATCCCAACAACCCAGACGCGCCCGATTATGAAGTGAGCGCAGATAAATTGTTGAATCAAGACGATCTGTGGCGTATCCTGGAACTTGATCTGAAGTTCAGGGCTCTCATAGACAAACGGAATGTTCTCGAGAAAACTTATGATAATCTGAAACTGGCTGCTAACGTTCACGACACTACCTTTGAGAAGATGGTTCCAAATGCAGTCACGATGGAAGAGCTTCAGGATATCCAAGATTATCTTTACTTTCAGTACTCTTCGGAGATAAAATCTTTGCAGGAGTCGAGCGGAGAAGTCAAGGAGAAACGAGCAGGCCAAAAAACCTCCAAGTTCGATCGTATTCGTCAGAGCCGAGCTTACGAACTTGTCCGTGCCTATGGAATCACCGCGGAACAGGTTGCTCAAAATGCCTTGCGTGAAGGCCGCAAACAGTACACAGAGGATGCCTCTTCTAGGCCCATCGATCTTGCCGATGAGTTGACCAGTGCGAGTGATTTCTCTACGGGTGAAGGAGTTTTGCAGGCCGCGCGCAGTATGTTTGCCGAAGAGCTGTTCATGAACCCAAAAATGCGCCAGCATTTCAGAAAGAACTATTACATGGCTGGGTTGGTCAGCTGTGCGAGAACCGACAAAGGCTTAAGAAAAATCGATGAGCAACACCCCTACTATGAACTGAAATATCTCAAGAATCAAACCTTCATGGATATTGCAAGTAAGCCTGAGATGTTTTTGAAGATGTTAAAAGCCGAGGAAGAGGGATTGCTTGAAGTGCGAGTCTCCTTGCAAAGCGAGCGGGACTTCAAGAAACAACTATATTCGGAGTTAGCGTCCGACAACTTCAGTGAGCTTGCTGATGCTTGGAATGACGAGAGACAGAAAGTACTTGATTTGGCATTTTCCAAACTTGAGAAACTTATCACCAAAGGAGTAAAAGAGAGCATGCGAACTGAGTGTCAAGATTCTATCCTTAAATTATGCCGCGAAGAGTATTCCAAAAAGCTCGACCAAGCTCCATACAAGCCAAAGGGAATGGTTTTGGGTACTATTCCTCGAGTTTTTGCATTGTCAAACGGTCAAGGCGATCCCGGGCGTGATGCTGTGTGCTGGGCATGGGTTGAGGAGGATGGCCGAGTTCTGGACCAGGGAAAGTTTGACAACCTCTCGCGGGATCAAAGAGCAAGAGAAGCATTTGTTGATTTGATACGCCATAAGAAACCTGATGTTATTGGCATCAGCGGTTTTTCGGTCGAGACGCACAAGCTTGTCAACAGTCTTCGAGACTTAATACAGGAGAATGGTCTGCGAGGAGGTGAATTTGAGGATCCAGACAGTGGCGAAGATCGTAGCGAGCCTCTAGAAATTGTTATTGTGAACGACGAAGTTGCTCGACTCTACAAGGACAGTGATAGAGCCACCCTCGAACACCCCTCGTTTCCACCGTTGACCAAGTACTGTGTTGGTCTTGCCAAATATCTCCAGAACCCCATGAAAGAGTATGCTGCTCTAGGGAAGGACATCGTTTCGCTCTCTTTCCACCCATCCCAGCAATTGCTACCCGAAGAAAAGCTCAGAAGACAGCTGGAGACGGCGATGGTAGATATGGTCAATCTCTGCGGTGTCAATATTAATGACGCAGTTAGCGATGCTTACACAGCAAACCTACTACCTTATGTTTGCGGCCTGGGACCTCGCAAAGCAACATCTGTTCTCAAATCTATTAATATCAATGGCGGTGTTGTTAACACTCGTGATGAGCTTGTGGGTGACCCGGACAGCGGTAAATTACCAGTTGTTGGACCCCGGGTCTGGAACAACTGTGCAAGTTTCCTCTACATCGAATACGAAAGCGCGAACTCTACCTCTGACTACCTTGATAATACTCGTGTGCATCCGGAAGATTATGAGCTTGGTAGGAAGATGGCAGCCGATGCCCTCGAGCTTGACGAGGAAGATGTCAAAGCCGAAGTCGATGAAGGCGGGCCTGGCGCTATTGTTCGAAAACTCATCAAGGATGATGAGCAGGAGAAGGTCAACGATTTAATTCTTGAAGAGTATGCGGATCAACTGGAAAAGAACTACAATCAACGCAAACGTGCGACGCTCGAAACTATTCGTGCTGAGCTGCAACTAGCCTACGAAGAACTGCGACGTAACTTTACTTTGCTCTCGGACGATGAAATTTTCACGATGCTCACGGGCGAAACTCAAGATTCATTGTGTGAAGGCATGATTGTGTCCGTCTACATCAAAATAGCCAAGGAAGATTTCATTGTTGCGAAACTTGACTCTGGTATTGAAGGTCGGGTCGAGAAGGAAGATGGTTCGGACAATCCTAGTGCATCTCTCAGTCGACAATTTTCTGTGGGCCAAACTGCACGAGCTAAACTCCTTGACGTCGATCGACGCAATTTCTCGGCTAGGCTTTCTTTACGAGAATCACAAATGCGGCCGTACAAGAAGCGTATGGATCATGAACCAGGTACTTGGGATGCGATTCAAGAGAACAAGGATAAAGAGGAGCTCCGCGAAAAAGATAAAGCCACAGGTCGGGTGCAGAGGGTTGTAAAGCACCCACTGTTCAAACCTTTCAATGCTACTCAAGCTGAGCAATATCTCGGATCTCAAGCACCCGGCGACGCTGTCATTCGTCCATCATCGAAAGGAAACGATCATCTTGCAGTCACTTGGAAGGTCGCGGATGGCGTTTACCAACATATTGATGTATTGGAATTGCAAAAAGACAATGAATTCTCGCTCGGTCGACAGTTGAGAATTGGAAACAGATACAATTACAGCGATCTCGATGAATTGATCGTTGATCACGTTAAGGCAATGTCCAGAAAGGTTGAGGAAATGATGATGCATGAGAAATTCCAGAAGGGCAGTAAAGCTGACACAGGTAAGACTCAATTTACAACTAATTTTTGCATTCTGTATTTGCTAACATGTCATTCAGAACGATGGTTGACCACTTATACGGAGGCCAACCCTAAGCGCTCGGTATATGCTTTCTGTCTGGACACCAGACACCCTGGGTATTTCCATCTTTGTTTTAAAGCTGGTCAACAGGCGGCTGTCAACTCATGGCCTGTACGGGTAGTTCCAAACGCCTTTGAGATGTTAAAAAGTCCCTATCCAGATATGAAGGCTTTGTGCAATGGATTCAAACTACGCCATACCTCTGAAATGGGTCGTCCTCGGCGGTAATAGGGGTGGAGGGAGGCTGAGGCGGTTGTGCTTTAAGCGCTTTCTACAATATGTAACAAAAGTCATTCACGGTGCAAGTTGAGCATTTGAGCATTTAAAAGGGGTTATTGACACTGGAACGGAAGAATTTTCCATTTAAAGCCTTTTTTAAGGGTTAAACTGAGCCAAGCTTATTGGGATGTTAATTGAACATAATTGGTATACGCCCTTAGATTTCCAAGACTAAGATTTCTGGAGGGCATTATCTCGCTTTATTTCGTCCCATATTGCGTATTATACAAAAGAGAGATTATTTGCAAAAATCCTGCCAATTGATTAGCTGGTGGTCACTGGTGAGCTTATTGTTGTAGGAGAAACCTGGTATCCATAATAATGTGCATGAAAGACCCTTGAAAGGCACAGCAATGTGGCTTATTTGTTGGTGTTGGCAAGAAACGGATACCATGATCTTTGCGATGCCACTCCCACGATCCCACGTCTAACAAGGCTGAGTGAGGCGGGCATACCAGGTTTATTGTAAGGGATTAGATTGCTTTTGGATATACTTGGGTACATAGGTAGGGTAGGTTAGATAAATAGGTATTTGATGAAACTTGGTTAAATAATAATACTCGAGTAATGGAATTATACAATCATCTCGATTGTAGTACCAGTACTGTATGTACAGTAAATGCTGATAGGAAATCATACCTGCAGTATCATGAGGTGATTGATTTGATGATGGTCATAATGTTTGACATTTGTCATTTAAAGTTATTATACTTTCTTTGTAAAAAAGGATTCCTTTCTTTTTCCATTTTCTTTTTTCTTTCTCTTTTCTTCGACTGAATTCTCTTCTCTTACTGTAGGTACTAGTAGATTGAATTGTGGTTTAATATTCCCACGTTTACACTACCGTACCTTTAATTCTTATACCTCTTACTAGTACTGGTATAATGGTAAGTGATATTTTTACCTTTCTGTGATCAAAGTTCAAACCCTTCTAATACTTAAGCTACCTAGGTACTAATAAGTTGATAATAATACTACGGAAGTAATATTCGGATAAACTTGCTGGTACCTGATACAATCTTGAAAGTAAGAGTAAGCTTTAGTAGGATCCTAGGTAGCCAGCCGCTTTGCTTTGCTTTGGTGATTGTTCAGCCGCTAGAATGTAAAGGATTTTAAGGATTTGCTGATAAGTTGAGTTGATACTGTAATGCTAAATGGCAAATACAAATATGCTAATATGCTAATATGACCTGGAACTTGACCCATTGTGGGATGAAAATGGGATAAAGTAGAGTAGGTAGACCAACAAGTAGAATTAATTGGATAAATTAACACTAATAGTTTTTAGAATAAATATTTGTTTCTTGATAACAATATCATATACTTATATCTCCAAGTAATAATACTAGTAATCATGTTACATATCTAGGTAGGTTACAACATACTGGTACTAACATAGTAAACAATCCATCCATTACGGCCGTACCAACATCTATTTCAAATGCGGTACAAGGTAATGTAAGAAAATTCCCCGAGGATGAATAATTGTTAGAAACTACCTGGTATGACTGTATGAGTAGGTACTGATTAACAATCAGTACCTACAGTTACATACAGATTTAAACAAAAGTTGGGAACGAATAAGATATTGAAATTGAAAAATAAAATAAATATATCTCTTACCGTAGATTATGGTCATACCGAGTAACATTTTCATCATCATCAGATTATTTACATATCTATAAACATCTACCAAGGTACAATTTCATTATATACGTGTTCACTGCTTTCATTATTCATTATTCACTTACCTATTCACTATTGGTAAATGTTCAGCCTTTTATTTTATTACTGTATTATTTTATTTTATTTTTATTTCTTTTTTTGCGAGCGCCGAGTAGAAGGGAATCTCGGACTAGAATTAGAATCTGATCCCTTTGCTCCACTTCACTCAATCCCATAAGGTTACCTTGCTTGCTTGCATTTATTATAAACGTGCGTGGGATTTGATCTTCCTTTGGTTTCTTGCTTCATTATTTCCTGCCACAATAAATCCATTTCTATTTCTCTTCCAACTTCTTCCGTTAAAGCCAATACAAATCTATTTTCTTACTATTTTCAAAATTTCTCCAGAACTTCACATGAACCATTTCAGGAGTAGGTATAATTAACTCGAATAGCAATGGCTGGCTTAGAGCAACTGGAGATTCATAGCAAGGTTTGTGCTGGAGAAGGGACTATATAGCATTGATAGCTAACCATGTCCCATGCAGTCATATATTGTTCGTTGGGTCAAAGTTGAGGATAAACATACAATTTCGTGGAGTGTTCAACCGCATAAGAAGTCCATGTAGGAAATTTCTATTCTTCGCTCAAAATTGCATCATTGACTGACTCTTTTTTAGAAATTTTGGAATCGTCAAACATCCAGGGACAGGAACTGCATCAAATAGTACATCTACCCCGCGACAGACTAACCACGACGATGCGGTTCCTTCCTTACAACAACACGATCCTAGTTCGCAAAGACGACCATCTGGTGCTACCGATCCTAGAAACGATTCATCCACGGCACAAGAACAATTACAGGGGAAAGGTTTCATGTTAGTTGATTGGTATGGAAAATGCGAGGCCGACAAGGTATCCATGGGCACATTCGCCGTGCCCGTGGGTCATGGAGGGATGTATGGGTTGGTGTTCGACAATACGTTTTCAAAGCAAATATCGAAGACTGCCACTTTCGTCCTCCTGACGTATCCCACTAATGCTCCTCCACACTCTACACACCTACAAAAGCTGCAGGTTGGTATGAATGGTACGGGCCCAAACAGTGCAAAGAATACAAGCCCACAGCTTCCTTCAGCAGCATCGGAATCCGTGGAAAGTCTACCGACCCAGACAATGGCACGAAATGTTAGCAGAGGTTCGGGAATAAGCAGGCAGGACAGCGAGAATGGGTTTTCGAGTTATCATGTGGGCGTGCTGCAAAAAAGGAGGCGGAAGAAGGGGCAAGGCTATGCTCGCAGATTCTTTTCGCTCGACTTCGCAACCTGCACACTCTCTTACTATTACAGTCGGAATTCATCTGCGTTGCGTGGAGCAATTCCCTTGAGCTTAGCTGCCATTGCTGCAGATGAGAGGAGGCGGGAGATCAGTATCGATTCGGGAGCAGAAATCTGGCATTTGAAGGCAAATAACGCAAAGGATTTTGAGGATTGGACCAAGGCACTCGAAAAGGCTAGCAACAGTGCCCGAGGTGCTGAGACGCCCGCAGCACCTACACCCACCGGTTTGCGAGTCAGAACAAATGGTCTCTCAAACGGCTCCAACAAAGAAGAAGAATACGAATGGGAGCAGATTGAAGGTCTTGTCAGTAGAATAGTTGGTACGAGAGATGCCGTGCGCAGGCTATCGAAAGACACCGCTACATCAAGTCTGAGACAATCTATCCTTGCGGCACCTCCTAGTTCAAGCCCGTCTGTGGAAGACTCCAATGATTACTTTGCGCCTCAGGTAAATGAAAAGAGGCCATTTTGGAAGCGTAAAACGAGTACGCCAGTATCATCCAATACATCCTCAGCAGTACAACGCAGCATGGCTCCGCAGCTTGCTGTCCCTATGCCTGCTACGGCTGCCGCGACTGCGGCCACTGCCAATGGTGGCCCTCCACAGAAATCGAGAAGATCACATGAAGAGCAAAGCATCCATGATCATTGCACATCATTGTTGAAAGACCTCGACACCGTCCTCAGTGATTTCCAAACTGTTATATCGAGCAGCAAACGCCGACGCGCGGCAACTGCTGTACCTGCATCCGCTTTGTCTATGCATAGTATCGAATCCGTCTCGGTAGATGAATTCTACGATGCAGAAGGTGGTGACGCAGACCATTCTCAGGTCATGATCATCGGTCGTCGAAGTGAGGAAGGCACCCAACCTTCCGAACCGGACGAAGAGAAAGACGAAGATAATGCTTCTGAATCTTCTAGTGGGGGGAGTGAAGAACTGGAACATGTAAATGGGGCAGCAGCCCTCTTTCCTATCAGACCCAAGACGCTAGAGCCTCTGCCGATCAAAACCGCACCAAAGAGGCGGAACGTTGTTCCAGTAGCAACTGTTTTGCCTCCGAGTTTGATAGGTTTCCTAAGAAAGAACGTCGGGAAAGATTTAAGCACCATTAGTATGCCTGTGTCAGCGAACGAGCCGCTTTCTTTAGTGCAGCGTCCTGCGGAGATGCTCGAGTACTGTGATCTGTTAAACACAGCTGCCGATCAAAAAGATTCTACAGCGCGACTTCTATACGTGGCAGCGTTCGCAATTTCACAGTTCAGTGCAAATAGGGCCAAGGAACGCTCCATACGGAAGCCCTTTAATCCCATGTTGGGAGAGACGTATGAACTTGTCAAAAGTGAGCAAGAAGTCCCCGGAGGGTTCCGTCTTCTTGTCGAAAAAGTCTCTCATCGACCTGTCCGAATGGCTTGTCAAGCTGACTCCGCTAAATGGTCCCTCGGACAATCACCAGCCCCAACTCAAAAGTTTTGGGGTAAAAGTGCAGAACTCATAACTGAAGGACATGTGCGTATGGTTCTTCGTCTTCCTGACGGGATAGAAGAACGATACACATGGAACGTAGCTACCGTGTTCCTCCGTAATGTTGTCATGGGTGAGAAATATGTGGAGCCTGTTGGAAATATGACCATTACCAATGAGAGCACAGGTGCCAAAGCTGTTGCTGAATTCAAGGTAAAAGGAATGTTCGGTGGTCGCAGCGAAGACGTTCAGGTGGATGCATACAGTCCGGAGGGAAAGAACACTGGTTACAGTTTGCAAGGAAACTGGACTACATCCGTGCGTTTGCATGAGAATGCAAAATCATCAGGAACAGAAATCTGGCGTGTAGGTGATTTGGTCGACAATGCGCCAAATCGTTATGGATTTACCACATTTGCAGCGGCGCTTAATGAGATAACAGCGATCGAGGAGGGGAAATTACCCAAAACTGACAGTCGACTGAGACCGGATCAAAGATTTGCAGAGAAGGGAGATCTCGACCAAGCTGAGGATCTGAAGGCTAAACTTGAGGAGGCCCAGCGAGTGAGAAGAAGGGATATGGAGGGACGTGGAGAACAATGGAAACCGAAATGGTTCGTTCGGGTCGAGGGAGGCGTAGAGGAGGAAGGTGAAGAAGTGTGGAAGTTAAAGGGCGGAAAGGAAGGATATTGGGAAGAAAGAGAAAAAGGCACCTGGAAAGGGGTTGAAGATGTTTTTGCTCTATGAGGAAATTTCACGTTGCATGATAATGATTCAAATTTTATTGCTGCGGCATGGCGCAGCTTGGCATGGCATATGAGCGGGATGGACAATGGTATTGAATTTGAATGATTTTTGTTTGGTTGTCTTCTGAATCAGATCATGATGTTATGCTACATATACCTGTGCTGCACCACTCTGATGAGCATATTGGGAGTTCTTCTGGGGAGTGTACTGCATTTCGCGATGAGCAAGCGCTCTATGTAGAATTGAGATGTTGTACAGAGTGAAAATAGATTAAATCAACTCAGCCAGTACATCGGATCCACATGACCATCTTGCCAAAACAAATCCTTTCCCCAACAATATCAAATTAAGCTGAAGAATTTTTTGATTCTTTCGCCGTTAACTGAATTTTCTAATAGTGGTGCAGCAAACTCGTTTCTAGCTCATTCATTTCCACTCCACACTCCAAATCTCCTTCCCCCTCCAGAACGGCACAACCTCTACCCCGGTCCCCATAAACCCCTCTTTAACAACCTCCCCCCTCTTTCCCAACACAATTCTCTCACCCTTCGTCTCTCCATCTACCTCCTCCCCAATCCCATAAAACGCCCTACCAAACCCACTCAAAAACCCCTCCAATACCTCCTTGGTCACACTCTCCACTTTCACTATCCCCATGGCAATCGCGGTCTCATATGCTGTCACTACTAATGCTACAGCATGTGGCTGGGTGAATACTCCCGCGGCGGTTTTCCCAAGTCCTCCTTTCTTGGATTTGATATCGTGTGGTGCGCTATCGGTGCCAAGGAAGAATTTCGGTGAGTGCGAAAGTGAAGCGTGTAGGAGGGAGAGCCGGTCAGACGGGAGTTTGGCAACGGGTTTGCAGTAGGAAAAGGGGTCGTCGGCCCATTGGTCAATGCTGACGTAGATGAATGTGTTAATAGTGGGGAATGTGAGTACAAGGAAAATAATTAACTTACGTGAGGAAGAGATGGTGTGCTGTGATCTTTGGCATGCTTGTATTAGTGAATGAATGTAACTTGTCGTTTTAGCTATGGGAAATACTATACTCACAGTCCCCACAACATTAGGTCCGCATTCCTTGACTGTCTGCACCGCTGCCGCAGTCGTGCAATGCTCTAATACAATCTTGAGCCTATAAAGAGTAATTGGGTTAGCCAAACCTCTCCCCACATGCACGAAGAGTACGATTTCATCATTCCCCTTCATTTTTGTTTCTCTGTTCTCCCCTCCTCATATTCAAGCAAGCAATGAGGGACAACCCAAGAGACATAAAAGCCCAAAGCTAGGAAAGGAAAGAGCAGAAAAAATGAGGTCACATTACATACCCCGGAAACTTCTCATGCAAACTCTTCAATGTAGGTAAGAAACTGGCCTCGGCATTCAATATCGTAATATCTTTATGCGCATCAGAAGGGCATTCCCCATGCAAATTAAGCACCATGCCACACTCTTGCATTGCGGCGAAGACGGGATAGAATGGCTCGTATGAAATTACTCCTGAGCTGGAGTTGGTGGTTACACCTAGTAAGTGCAGTGTAAGTAAGCGTGGTTGATTAGACCTGATTATATATATAACTCGTTATAGTGTGTGTCTCACTCAAGTAGAGAATAGAATGTTAGGGATGAAAAATAAGTAGAGATAAATCCAACTCCAACAAACGAATAACACAACACAACATAGCACAACGCAAAACAAAACAAAACAAACTCACCAGCAGGATAACTCTTAATCCCCACAATCCCATTCGCCTTCGCCTCCCTCACCACCTCAGCCGTAATACTCTCATGCAAATACAACGTCATAAGATACCTCACCTTATTATCAATAGCCTGCAAACGAGCTTTATACGAAAGTGCCTCTGCAACTGTGGTAATCGGAGGAACTAAATTCGGCATCACGTATACCTATAACAAAACACATAATACGATTCAGCATCATTCGAAAAGAAATTCAAAACATTCTCAACCTCCAAATCGAATCCAAGTTCCCACTCCAAGACACCAAATGGGTTCCATAAATCCGTCACCACTTTTGTTTTTTTAATTCCTCACAAACAGCAAGTTCAATATCTCCCGATACAACACGCTTCAACAGAATAAGTTGAGGAATTTGAGCATGGCTAAACCTCATATTGAGTAATTGTAAGAAGTTGAATTCTGCCGTGGTGTAGTAACAAACTTATTGCATCCACCTATAAAACAAACAAAGTATTTGATCAAGGTAATCAGAAACCAGAGGGAAAAAAAGATAGAAGTGCTCTTACCGTATTAACACCGCCCTGACGAATGGTCGGAACTACCGTTTCCATCATTGCCCCATCGCGAAGATGCACGTGGAAGTCTGCTGCAGCAGGGAGTTCTAACCCTTCGAATTTAGCTAGGAATGTTGACATTGTTTCTTTTCTCTCTCTTTCTCTTCCTCTTCCTCTTCCTTGACGTGCAGTGTTACCAACGGTCGATTTGGGTTATGCTTTTAGATTCGTTAGTTGTATTTGGATATGGTAAGGTTATGGAGTTAGAATTTTTTTAAAGCATGTGATAAGGGAGTGGGGGTAGTTAAGTCTAGCTGGGCTGGCTAAGACAGTATAAATCACCTACCAGCCAGTACGTAGTTGTTACCAGCTAGATTTTTTGGGATTTTCATAACAAATTTAATGTTTGATACACTTTTGTGGCATCAAATCAATGAGTAATTGGAGTTTGAATAATATGTTGTAAATAGTTTGAGATCAAGTAAACTTATATATAAGAAGCCATTTGCCATTCAATTTTGTGCTGTGGGGATAGATTTATTCCACCCACTAGGGTATGCTTTTCAAGTGGTTATATATTTTAAAAGTGTCAAAATTGACTCAACTTAGCATCAAATTAATTTAGCAAATAGATACGTTGGTTCAGGTAACAAAATTTGACTTTGAATAGTGCTAATGTTATTTGAGGCAAGCTTGAAAGAGTGTTGTGCTAGTTGAGATATCTACAAAAAAGAATGAATTAAATGAGGTTATAACTGTTCGGTTTACTCTCCACTTTTGCCTCTAGGAATTCATCAAGACCTAGGTTACATAGATCACAATACTGTTGTAACACGGGGTGGCAATTTCCTCATCTTACTTGCAACAGTTCTAAATTTTCCCTCAAAATAATGCGTTGCATTTCCTATGGTAATCCGCTACTAACTAGCCAGTTACATGAATTATTCTTTTCTCATTTGACCTTCATTTGCCTAGCAATAGCATGCCATACTTTCCTCTCGCAAACAGTCCGTCTAAAATACCTCCTGATCAGAACGCCACTGAACCCTCTTGACGCCTCGTTTGACCAGTACAGGTACACACAATAGAAACCTTTTCATAATTATAACATGGAAAACCCTCACCACCCGTAGTACCTCCACTTGTTGATCTTCTATCTCCTTCTGCCACCAGACTTCTTAGAGGCTGCAGCGGGAGCTGGGCTAGACTTGCTTGATTTGCTCTTGGAGGCCGAAGCAGGAGCTGGAGGGCTGGAACCCTTTGATGCAACGCTCGAGGCACGCGAAGACGCGGCTGTTGACTTAGACTTCACGTTGTCTAATGCTTTATTCTATATATATGTTAGTAGGGCAACACTAGATTATGAAGATTAACCAACCTTGATATTGTTACCCTCGGAGGTCCTGGACTTCTTTCTCAATGGTGCGCCCAAAATACTGTCCTCATCATTCTCTTCATCTTCTGGATCACGCTTAGCTTTGACGTTGGCGTTCCCATTAATAGCTTTGGCCGAAGCTGGCTCGTCGAACTCCCTCGCTACAGTAGTCAAGAGCGTTGTGCATCTTCTACTAATTTCGATTGGAGTTCTACTCAAGAAGAACCAGTCGAAACGGAACAGAGGGCTATCGCGGATGTCATCACGAATGTTTTCATAGATACCGTCACTGTCAACTCCGTATTTATCTAAAAGAACGAGTAAAAATCTGTCCTCTTCTTCAGTGTATACCTTCTTATTTGTGGTCGAGACAGAGTAGTTGATCTTCAATTGCTGAAGAGGCACACGGTATTGCTGCATCTTCTTTCGCAGCATTTTTCGTTGATGCTCCATTTTTCTAGTCTTCTCCTCACCAGCCTCAATAAGATTGATATACTTAGAGTAATCTGCAATCTCGGTGTAGCGTTGCCAGAAAACTTTAGCATAAGCCTTGACCTCTTCTGAAGTCTTGCTGTCAACTTCCTCAGCGATGGCATCAAAATCTTTGCGGCCATACTTTGCAGAGCCATTGA
>JWJB01010242.1:0-32461 GCA_000812895.1 Rutstroemia sydowiana | reverse complement strand
ATGAAAAGGAATCTTTTGACCGTGCCCGCCCAGGCATTCGCCATCCCAACGCGAAGTATTAGCCCATTCCATGCAATCATTGAACACAAAAAAATGTGCCATCAAATTTAGAATACGCCTGAATCTTTGGTGAACGAAGAAAACACAAAAAGAAGAGGCCCGGCCGCCCAATCGCTACTGCAGAGGCACAAGGTGGAACAAGAATAGAAAAAGCAAAGGCCATGTTCTTCTCATGCAAATTGTCTAGTAACGAGGTGCTGGAGAAGATGGTTCGTTGATTACCCATGACTCTCATGAATCCATATTTATCAAATCGTCCAACAATTTGATCGTTTCGAAAACCAAGGGATGTTCTAGGGTTGAACTGAAAACTCGTGCTCAACGAAAATTCCACCTCATGGGTATTCCTAACAAACCAATAACGCATACCATCATCATAGACTAATTCGTATTCCTTCCATGCATGTCCGGACTTCCACAAACTTCATTTTGGCCCGCAATTGTTGCAGACGAGATATGCAGGACCTGTAATATGCGGGTTTATAGCCGGATGCGAGACGCCTGGATACCTCGACTCCTCCCTAAAACCCGTGGCCGAGTGACAGGAAAGCATTCATTCATCAATCATTCGCGTGTAGTCCCATCAATCCAATCTTGCCATCATCGCATCTTTCGTTAATGGCGTGAAGTCTGGGCTGTCAATGTTGTTTTCAGGACTGCGTGCTACCATGTCTGCTCGAACGTGTTGCGGAACCAGCCGTTGGTTGAGTTCGGGGGCAATGGAAAGTTCTATGTGCTGTCAGTACTATATTACACACCCTGCATGACTCGATTACATACCATGAAGCGAGAAATCGAAAAGTGTTGGTAAAGCTTTAGAGCCGTTTCCAGGGTGGCGCGAATCTGGGAACTCAGTGGATCGATCGCGTAATTCGTCAAAGAATGGATGAACCATAGCTTCAATGGCTGAAAGTCGCTCGGTAGGTGTGTACTCGAGGAGACGAGAGATGAGCTCGATTGCATTGGCATCTGCTTTGCGGAATACCTTGTTGAATGGATGAGGCTTGATCTGCGGGAACTTATGTTCCATGTAGTTTGGATTCATTGTACGAATTTGATCTCGCGTGGGTGTACCCAGGACTTTGATAATTTCAACTAACTGGTCAATACCAGATTCACCTGGGAATAACGGCTGTCCAAGCATCAATTCTGCCATGACGCAACCAGTTGACCAAACATCTTCAGTACAGATTAGTAATTAGCAAGGTAATTTAGGAAAATTCGACTAGAAAAATATCTTACCAATTTTGGTTGTGTAGTTGGTAGCACCAAAAATCAACTCGGGTGCTCTGTAGTAACGAGAGCAGATGTATGAAACGTTGGGCTCATTCTCTACGAGTATCTTTGCACTACCAAAATCGCACAATTTCAAGATGCCGCTATTTGGATCCAAAAGTAAATTCTGTGGCTTGATATCACGGTGACAGATTCCTTGTGAATGAATGTAGGCGAGAGCGCGGAAGAGTTGGTAAATGTAAAGCTTTACTTCGATGATCGGCATAGTAGTCTTCATCTTGTTGAAATATCTCGACGCGCGGTAGACTGTCTCGGGAACATACTCTTGTACAAGGTTAAGATATACCTCATCCTTCTATTGGAATTATGTTAGTCCACCCTTGTCGAGGATTGGGAGTGGTAAAGAAACTTACTCTCTCGCCATTCGAATAATAAAATGCCTTCAACTCCACAATGTTGGGGTGTCGAACAATGCGCATGATTTGCAGCTCACGGTTCTATATAAGGTCAGCAAAACATACGTCGGGATAACTTATTGTCGTCGCGCACCTTGAATCTCTTGTCTTGTAGAACGCGTTTGATGGCGGCATCTTCTCCAGACGGATGAAGCTTTGTTTGAAAGACAACACCGAAAGATCCATTTCCAACGATCTTACACTGTGTATATTGCATATCTCGAGTTTCGCCAGTGACGCCATCTTGTACTTTTTCGCGGATTACTTCTGTTGTTATTAAATGTTAGTTCAATCAAGTGACCAAAAGAATAGGGCAAATTAAAAGTTGAAGAGAGAAGAGGGAAAAAATAACTAACCTCCCATTCTCAAGCTCGAGAAGGCAGCAGGCCGAGATTGCGACATATTGATGTCCAAAACGATTCAACTATCGCGAAGGTGGTGGGCTGTAAACGAGAAGAACAGCAAGGAGAGTGGTTGATGACCTCTTGAAGTCCGTGTTGGGCAATTGAGTACAGGGTGCAGCAAATTAAATAATCAGCAACGGCAGGTGAATGGCACAAAATAATGTGATAGTATTCCGATTTCGAATCGAAGAATAGTATTCACTAAATTTCGATTCCTATAGAGGGATAGTAACGAAACTGAAATTGCGGCTGATGATGAATGAAATTCGAGTTAGTGGCTCTTATTTGATGTGGTTGAGGGGTTGGTTGAAAGGCGGTGGTGGGATGAACGAAGACTTGGTCAAGGCGGCGGAGTACAGTTGGTAAGTTTTCTTTTTTGGAAGCTTAGGAAGTTATTTTGAAAAAAAAGAAAAAAGAAAAAGAGGTAAGGTAATATAATGGAATGTTTCAATTTGTTTGGTTCGCCTCAAGGATCGAATAGTAGTAGGCTTAGGATAATATCTTTTTTTTTTTCTTTTAAATATCTTTTTTTTTTTTTGGAGAGGGTCTTTTTCTTTTTTTTCTTCTTTGATAATTTGTTGAGTTGTGCGATACAGGTTGGTGAGATGAAATGTCGTTAAGAACTTTGAGAAGTAGTGGTTGGTGGTTGGTGTATGTGTTGTTGTTGTATGTAGAAGGTTGGGTTCAATTTATTGTATTGTACTGTAATGGTAGAAAAGTAAAGTTATTGTCGTAGTTTTATAAATTGTAATTGTAAAATTGGAGGGGAAGGATTTTCTGTAAAGTTTTCCTTGAAAATGTGAAGTGAAGGTTAGGTATGGGTAATGGTGTTGGTGTTGGAAGGGGAAGATCGAATTTGGATGGATGGATGAAGTAATGGTAAGTAGGTAGGTAGGCGTAAAATAAAGTAAGTACGAGTGAGTAGTAGGTAGGTAGGTTGTTTAGGTAGGGTAGGTAGAAAGAAAAATCCCCCCTCCCCAAAAATAAAAAAAAATGTTTAAAGGTTGTTATGGTATGGTTATGGTTATGGTATGGTATGAGATGGTTTAAAAAAAAACCAATAAAATAAGAGGTTTACAATAAAGTAGGTATTGTAAAATGCAATTATAAAAAAAGAGGTTATGGTAGAATAAATGTCAAGGTAGGTTGGTTATTATTTTTTTTATTTTGGTAGAAGGTGAGAGGAGAGATCGAGAGAGAGAGGAAAAAAATATACCTGTACCAATACACACAACCTCCTCTAAAGAAGTAATAAGTTTAAAAAAAAAAAGTTTAGGTAAGTTTTAAAAGGTTCTTCCTTGGCCCAAAATACCGGCTATGCTGCTCACGCGCTCTGTTTTAGAGATTTTGAGCTGTTGGAACTAATTGCCGACCGGGGTTATGAATATTTAAAGATTTTTGGTTGGTTGATCAATTCATTGGTGGATTGCTTAGTTGGTTGGTTGGTTCGATGGATTATATTGTATTTATTATATTGTATATTGTAGTGAATTAGGATTGGAGGTGTAGTAACAGGAGAAAGAGAAAGAGAAGGAGAAGGAGAAGGAGAAGAAGGAGGAGAGATAGAAAAGAAATAACTTCAAGAGAAGAGAGAAAAGGATCTACTGTTGGTAAATGGTTGAAAATTTGACCTGACTATATATATTATATACTGTTAACCATACCGACTTGATTTCACTGGTTGATGGTTGAAATTTCAAAAGTGCGTTAATTTTTATTTAATTTTAATATCAAGATCAGTACATCCATTATCAGCGAGTAACAGAGCGTCTATTGGGACATGCTAAAGATATCCAAGGTACTTAGAGTGGTAAATAGTTTACTTTTAGGTAGTGGTAGTACCGCACAATAATAAAGTTGTATGAGAGTGAAGTGGATAGGTAGGTAGACAAGGAAATAATAGCATAGTTCTAACTATAAGAGCTTGAAACAAATTACCATTTTGAAGCTTTTTTATATATATATATATTTCCATTAAATGTTAATAACATCGATAACTAAAGCTGATGAGATGAAATATTCACTCTGATGCTAATATAAATTCATACCTAGGTAGGCTATTAACTCTTTATATATTGAACTCTTATAATATTATGGGTAGTGTAGATATATATTTCTAAATATATATATAAATCAAAGGGTAGGGAAGAATTCTTAGTATCTAGAATTTCAATGGTTATATATCTCATTTGATGCGCGATAGAACTACTAAGTATCCTTTCTCCAATGAGTGGTATTTACTTTCATATATATCCACCTAACTACCTACCTAAGCACCTATGAGTAGTTTGATTCCAAAATGATGCCCTTGAGTAGGGAAATTGAACTGCGCTTCCCACCCGCTCCCCCTCTCTTCTTTCAAGAGCATTGGAGAATGAAGGGAAGATGTTTAAAAGCGGGTGGTATCGCTTAATAGTTTAGCGTTGTCGAACTGACGTTGCGTTGCAGTGAATTGCTTTGCTTTGCTTTTTACTATTTTTTTTCCTGCAGGTGGAAAAGTAGTTCTAGCAGGGGTGAGAAAGAAAATGCTTCTTTAAAAATTTTATTTTTATTTTATTTTCTACAAAAATGTGATAATAATAGGCAAGGCAATGGAAAAGAAGCTGGGAGTGTTGGGCATTGGGTATTTAAGAAGACTTGATATATGATGATGATGAAGGATGATAAAATCTATAAAGACAACAGTATCTACACTACCCAAGTAGGTAATGATATTTAAGATTGTTTTTAAATTTGATGAATATGATATAATTAGTTTATGATGAATTTGTAGATGCGGGACAGCGGGAACAATAATGAGGGGTTCTACTCTAAAATTCTACGTAGTTTGGGGGCCATTGTTTAAAAAAAAAACTTCTCTTTTGAAGTATCTTGACAACAAGCCCGAGGTACATAGAGGTACGGAGGTACAGAACACAGTAAGTATGATCAATACCCGGTGTAGTGAACTGTGGAATATTAGTTAGGTACATGTATAACCAGAGAATCAATACCTACTTTAGGTAGGTATGTACTCGTAGTTAGATAGAACTTTGATTCTTGGATATAATACCTGATATTCTAAAATATATTCTAATAATCTTCTACGCTAACAAATGATTTCAAGATATACTATATACTATATACTATGGATATAGAAAGAAGATCCAGCGTCCCTCCCAACACTTATCATGAATCAGATATAAATAAGTTTGGCGTTTGATGTCATCATGTTGTTGTTCATTAACGCTTAATAAATTGTGAAGATCTTGAATATTGTTAAGGTTGATGCTTGATTCTTTGGCATAGGTATACCGGTACTACTGAAATTGATTAAAAAGATGTAGAGGGAGGTAGGTGGAGGTATAGTAAAATATTGAATCTCAAGATAAAGAAGTTGATGTTGTTGCTGTTGTTGTCAATGAGTATCATCAAATAACTGTTACAGATCCAATGGGAAGGTACCGGTACTTTCATGTACTACCATCATTTCATTGGGAATATCAAAATTATCCTTGAACCGGGTCATATTTTCAAGCTTCAATTCTTTGTTGACTTTTTATAATTGTTCCTGACTTGAATTTAAACTACCAATGCATGCTCAAACTATATATCTTTGTCTGTAAAATTAGTTCCATAAATCTTGAAAGGAACAAAGTTCAAGTTAGGGAAAAAAAGGAAAAGGAAAAAAAAAGGATGGATCATGAGATCAATTTTTGATGCACCAAAACCGCGCGCCAGTTTGACGTTTTGAGCATGATGATGATGATGATGATGATGATGATGAATTAGAAAATAGAAAGAAAAGGTATGCGGTAGTGCATTCACACCAATCCTGCATCTTTCTAGTATTTAATAATGACCCGTGATCCGTATTTTGATCCAAAAGCAGACTTAATTGCATAAGCGTATCGCAACTCGAATATGCATGTTGAGATCGCCTTGGAGATTTTATTCTTTCAATTGGATACCAATTTGAACCTTTCCCATTTCAGAGAGCTGAAGCTAATTTCCTCTTTCGGTTCCATATACATTGAAACCATTATGGAAGTAAGTGAATAAGTAAGTAAAGTGAGTGAATGAGTATAAGTACATACTTAAGTAAATGGGTAAGTATTGAAAGGACGGCAATAAGTACCATACAGTTGGTTGAGTTTTGAGGGCACAACATCATGATGTAGTAAAACATTAAGTCTCATATAATTCACTCCTTGGTAATCCTGTCCGTGGAAAGAATAATATATTTTGTCCAAATTCATTGATATTCTCATACGCGTGGATATCGAGAGCAGCACAACACCTCGCATCAATCGATTTGACCTACTCTCAATTATAGACGGCGATTAAGATGTCATCTAGCTTGAGGGTACAATTTTGATATCTAAATTCACAATTCGATCAGGAAACTTTTTATCATGTGTTACTCCGGGGGCGGCAACTTGCTTGATAGATATATTAACGGTGCGAGTAGTGACACCCGTACAATCAAATGTATGTATTCTGCTGTATTCAAATGTCGTAGCCAATATGGGTACCCGGCTCTTGGCACACTCATGACAGTTTCTTCGAGTCTTTCAAGCTCTAATGGTGAGACGGTAGCAAGATCATGAGCCAGCTTCGTCGGTGATACTTCAAGGGCCTCCCTGGAACGGAAGAGGCTCAATAACGTGTGACGACTCACAGAGCTCACGGAGGAATTTATTGCCTCGACGTCGACCACTCTATCTAATGCGGATACACTGCCTTGGGTCGATTGGCAACTTCTCCCATTCCTGCCCTACCTCAAAGGCTTTCCTTCACACAAGTCGGGTTGGTATATGAAAGCTCGTGGCTCTAGGACACGAGGGAATACCAAGCACAGGCCAAGTCACAAAAGACTCCGACTTGGTATCGGCTTCAGATCTTTCGATCATTGGTACGGAATAATGATGAAAGGGCTATTTGTATTCATAGGATAAACACCAGTATGATCACAAATCCCTTATCTCACCACTATCTCAATAAATGAAGTTTCTCCCAACCCGGTCCCTGGCTTGGCCAAGGAATCAATGGCTTTCGAGGTACCAGTGGCTGTCTCATCCTTAGTGCTGTGCTTGAGTTTGATTTTTCCTTTAATTGGAAATATTGGCTTGGAATGGCATCCTTCAATATATTTAAAATCCTATGTAGGTCTAGGCTTTTTACTTCATATCAAAATAAGGAAGTTAACATGTGTAATGGATATCAAAGAATCAAATAAATGACCTTCCAAGACCCAAATGAGGAAGAATACCGGCAATATGGTAAATAGCCAAATCAAGGGTTTCCCGTTGAACCTGAAAATACAGTACTTTATATTTCTGCGTAACTCCCTTCCGAGCCGAATGGGGATAATGAGCTAACTAGGAAGAGGATAAGAAATGCCAACGAACAACCTCTTAAATACCTACCCAAATTTGATGCCGAAGTGGAACCTGTTTACATCAAATAGATGTCACGGGAGAGAAAGGATTCCCAAGACAGATCTGTACAGTAGTCGTGCTCGCTCCGTACGTAAGTGGGTACAAAGCAAGGTAATAAACTACCGTACAGTAAGTATGTAGTGGTGGTGGTAGTAGCAGTAGAGTGGACATATGGGTATATATATCCGGAATGAAGTCCTGGATCCTTTCATAAACTACAGAGGTAGAGGTCTCAAAGCCCCACGGGGGGGGCATACAATATAATCAGTTATTCCAATGGTGGGTGGATGATTGAATGGGTTATATGAATGGGAATTACATTAGAACTATAGAAAGCTATGAATATGAGATGAGCCAGGCATATATTATCATTGCCAGTACGAATATCATTCAATAAGTACTTACTGTAATTGTACTTCGTATGATAGTTCTACTTTGTAGATAGGTAGTTGTGTTATTGTACTTGGTGTACTTGATGTACTTGCTGTACAATACATTTATTTATTACCTTGTACATACAAACAACTTACCGGTTTATATATATACTCGTCGTATACTTGTAGATACTCTCGTAAGTATTTTGGTATTATTATAATATCGTATCGTATCGTATCGTAGTATCATAATATCATATAATAAAAGTATCGTAGTAAATTACGGAAAATACAAAGGTTTCAAACGCTCCATAAAATTGTTTTATACTTCCAAATTCTAGTGCGTGCTTTGCTTCAACGTTATTTTGAATTTATTAACCTTTTTGAACTCGTGATCAATTTTTTTTCCGAATTTCCCCTCGAATTATTAATAATCCTTGAAATTTTAAATAAAACATCCCATCCTATCCTATCCCATCCCATCACATCCCCATCCCCATCCCATCACTTGAACTTCATTAACATCCATCCCCACCCAACAAACACTTTTCCCCCTGCCTGGTCAATAATTTATATCGGAAAACTCAATTACAACCAAAAGTCCACTTACCCGTACCACCACACATCATCATCGATACTTTAAGAAAGTCAAGATTTGAGGCTATCGTGATCGAGACTCATGAATTTGAATATTATGATAATATCTTCAAAAGATACCTTATGAAATTGTTCTATTCTGTACCTATTAACTAGATCACAGAAAGGTGAAACAGTTCCTCACATTCGATCCAAGGAAATCATCGATGTTACCGAGTCCTGACTATTTAAGAAGCAGTTTGCCGTCTTGTGCATCAGTAAAAGTAATGCAGCTTACCACAATTTTGAGATGACAGCAAGTCTGCGGTGGAACCAGGGAGAAAGCGCAAGTGTAGGCCGATATTGTGAACAACACGTGAGTGAGTCCACCGATATACATCACAGCCAAAGAATAAAGAACCTGCATGCTGCAGGTCTACTATCTCCTGCATTTGCGAGTGAAAATGGATCCTAAATCACTGTTCAAGAAGTGAAAACCGGACCACCATCCCACTCCGTGCAACCTACAACCTTAGCATGTACAGCATTCAACCATAAAACCCAATGATTTCTCTCTATATCCCCACCTGGCACCAACTTATTCAACCAAGCACAATAATCCTCACGATGAGAGTCATTTATTGATATCAAGGGTGGTCTCACAGCCACTTGCTGACCCGATAGTCTGATAGATTGATCAACATCAAATCAAGTAAAATGATAACTGGTCAGTCATTGACCCATTAGTCCCAGCTAAACGCGCGATTAAAAAATCCCAATCAAAAGAAATATGCTTCTATTTGAAGAGTAGTTTAAATCTGTGACGACACCGTATATTTCCGGATATGAAATTGACCAGGTGCGAAGGCATTTGACCACTTTCAAACGCCCCAACATAAAGCGAGCGGGGTAGCCATCCTATGATATTCTTTGCTGATTATCAACAACCCTAATATCAGAGAGAAATGTGACGATACGCATGATGCCCTTAAAACTTCAACTCGAGTCGGATTCAGGCCTGCTTTGTTACTAATACGACACATCAATCATATATCACAAACGGAGGAGGGATTAATTGTACCAAATATAGGTAATCATCCAATTGTATGGATGATGCTAGCTTACCTCTGGTTTGTCAAAATTCTTTAAAGGCCTGGTTGGCGCACTCTTTCTTCGACTTTTCATGCCAGACGATGATCATGGTCATAATCAAAAGTTTGAGCTTCACAATGTTGCTGCCCGTCGTCACCTTTGCCACCACACAGTACATTTAATTATATAGTCATAAGGAGGGTTTGCCACTGCTTCAAACTTGAGCTTTTATATCAATGCCCGCTGTATCCGGATTGTTCATAGGCAATTCTTGTTGACACCACAAATCCCGATATAGCGACCTGCAGCCGCCACAAGAAGATCGTATACTTAATGAACCATACATGATCCGTACCACCTGGCATCGGGCTCGCCTCTACCCTCCCGCATAACTTACCAAACCTTTCTTTAATAGGCAAATTGCGCCTGCAGATGTCGATACAAGGATTTGTCTTACTTACAGTAAAGGACTTATGGCTTAGTGGCTGTTTCTGCTTTGTTTTTTCTTCGCTTGCGGCGCTTTTGCAGTCCATTCAACACACACCTACATGGCGGCATACAAAATGTGGGAGAGTTGGCACTCATCACTCTCGTCGAAAGTATCGATTAGCAATCTATTTTGGTCATTGATGTGTCCTCTCTCTCAAGCCCCAGATATACCAAAGGTATATACCTGCTCTAGCCTCCAGGCATAATTTCCCCTATTACCGACATGTTCCCATTTGCAGAACTAGATAGAGGACTCGAATTAATTATACCATATTTCTTCATTTTTGCTCTCTGCCTTGTCTTCAAGCTTCTTCCTAGTACATGGTTCCTCCCCTCATTTATATCTAACGCTCTGCCGCGTCCATATTACGCTTCCGTGCCTGGCTCCTTGTTGTAGCCAATGTCTTTACAGGACTATTATCCATGTCTGGAAATTAAACCGTGCCCCACTGTACCTCATCATCTCTTCTTAGGCTCATCGTTATCCCAACATCGTGTCGTATGACATCTTCTCTCTAATCTGTCAACTAATTATCATTTTTACTTGTTGCTCTTCAGACTTATTATATCAATCACATGATTGAACAACACTGCGCTTCGATATCTCGACTTATACTCTCAGCTTCTTGCTTCATCTGGGTCCTTCTGGGTTACGCAACGCACCCGACGACCTTGTCCCGCCCCTTGTTTCGTTGCAAGTTCGGGTTGTATATCCATGCTCTCCTGCCGTTTCCTTGTGTTACTGTCTCTTGTGTTCCATTCCTTACAAGCATAGCATACAAGGTCCCCGAGAATAGGATGTCTTCTTAGACGCTGCGGCATTCTCTGTAATCTCGATTGATTGCTCATACTATATCAATGCGCTGTAGTTAATTACGTCTAAACAATGTATCATCCCAAGTACCGCCCGCTATCGTTATTGAGCGAGTAGCTTCAAGCGAGGGCATCACTTCAGTACGTAGGGATCAAGCATAGTTTCATGGTGAGATGGAGTATGGAGTCGCATAGCTAAAACTCACAATCACAATTAGGTACTTGCCTACACGCGAACTGTGCGAACCGCGTCAAATCAGAGTCGCCTTTAGACGAATATTTCGGTTGTGGTTGTTTGTCCTTCAACTGAGCAACACTACTTATACACTGGCTAAGACTTGTCACTCTGATGCTAAGAAAATGAGGCTGTATATGTCCTCATTATTCAACTCCAGATTTTATATCGCTGGTCTGTCAAATTTGTTGTGTAGGACACCAACTACCACAAAGATGGTCTAAAGATGGTTTCTGACAACTGACTGCTATCATCCACAGAGAAGGATTTCTCCGTCTTGTTTCACTCCTCCCTTAAGAAAAAGGTTCTCGGTAATATGAGGATCTTTGTTATTTCTCGGCACTAGGAGACAAGAATTTCAACATGTGTTGCATATACCAAGATCATACTGAATGCCTGAAGCCAAGTTGTTCACTGAGTATTTATCTCTCTTCGAAAAGTCTCCTGACCAGAGTCTCCCATAAAGCATGAGTTCCCCTCAAAGGAGAAGTTTATTACTAACTCTCTGCATTCGCTAATCGGTTTGTTTGCTGGATCTTCTGCGGCTCGCATACTTTTTTTTACTATGGGGAAGTTAGAAAGTAACGATTGCGTACAGCAGCGGACATCTGCTGGTGGTCGGTCATCATTTCTACTATCAGTCCACCGGCCCAATACTTATATATAAAGTAGGGTGATCTGAACGCCTCGTAATTCTTGGGGCTTGCTTTATGGTAGTATGTATCCAATGGTCTTAGTCGGAAGATAGGTTTTGTGTAAGCAGGAATTTGAGGTACCCCATGAGACGAATAGATAGGTGAATCGGCTTCATCTCCAGTCGTTCATCGGTGGTTGTTGCTGTTTCCTCTCTGCTAGTTTACAATAAGAATAACCTATCATAAGATTCATAAACTGTCTAGGTGTTAGAAAACATAGACAAAAGTGAGTGCAGCACGCTAGGCTAGTTAGGCAAAAGCATCTATATAACATTAACAGAGCCATCCCAGGCCCCCTGAAAATGATTTAAGTCCACTCCTCACATGTAAGTAATCGCAGAGTTTCTCCTCGCGTAGGTACTAAAGATGAAGATACGAAATAGGATGGATCCGGGACTAACTGCCTTAGGATGACTTGTCCTCTAATTATTCTTGTGCGTAATGTTAGGAACTTTGTTAGATATTGATGATTTGAACCTCAAGATATACAACAGTTGGTTGGAAGCAAGATTTGGAGGACGACTCTTCATTTCTGACTGACTAGTAGATATCGCCCAGACCGGCCTGGCTGCTCTCTAGTAAATTATATCATGTGATCATAATTATGATGTAACTATCTTCAGGCCTTACATGTTAGGCTCAAGACACAATTTGTGCGGTACTACGGTTAGCTCTTTGAAAAAAGTTCAATCCGCATCAATTTCGAAGAATTCTAATTTTGTAATTTCGAGGACGCAAAGCCAACCAGCAACCACAGCTGCCAATTCCCTTCAATTCGGCATCTTCTCTCGCGCTCACGTCGATACTCTTTCAGCCTCTAAGATAAACACCCCACACAGAAAAATGTCGTCGATTGCGCTGGGGAAGGACTCGCCTTTGGGGTTTCTGTCTAACAATGCTGTTGTTAGTGCTTTGTCGGATACATACAATGCCTTCCACGAGAGGAGGGCAGCCTTGGGGCTTCCAAATCCGGGATCAGTTCAAGGCATTGCCCAAGAAGTGCAGCGCGATGTTCTCCTGAATGGCCACACATTTTCTGGACTGAGGGCGGATCTCACCAAACCCTTCAGCATGTCCCCGCTATTCCAAGTCTCTCATGCATTTGCAATGAGCTCCCCAAATCTGTCGCCTTATCAATTTGCAGCATTGTATGGCACAAACAAGGTCAGTACTGATGTTGGAATGAGCCCAATCTACTCGAAGGCTACCCCTCTCTCACATCTTATCACAAGGCTGACAAAACATGGTAGATTTTCATGCAAGGAAATATCGATAATGAAGGTCAGCTGTCAACAAGATTCAACTACCGTTGGTCACCTTCTCTCGTTACAAAGACTAGTCTTCAGGTCGCGCCTGGCCAGGCTATGGTACAGCTGGACAACGAATATACAGGAAAAGATTTCACTGCTTCAATCAAGTCTTTCAACCCGTCGATGCTTGATGGTGGGGTCACCGGTATATTTATTGGTCATTATTTACAATCTGTCACTCCAAACCTTGCCTTGGGTTTCGAGGGAATCTGGCAACGCGCAGCTGTGAACCAAGGTCCAGAAACACAAATCTCGTACTGTGCTAAATATAAGGGCAGTGACTGGATTGCTAGTGCTCAATTGCAAGCACAGGGAACTGTTAACACCTCATATTGGCGACGCCTGACAGAGAAGGTTGAGGCTGGTGTAGATTTGAACTTGTCATTGGGAATGCCGGGAGGCCCCATGATGGGAGGTCCCATGAGAAAAGAGGGTATTACTACTGTTGGCGCCAAGTATGACTTTAGAATGTCCACATTCAGAGCTCAGGTTGATTCCACCGGAAAACTCGGCTGCGTATTAGAGAAAGTAGTGGCACCAGCCGTACGACTCACATTTGCTGCCGAAATGGACCACTTTAAGGTTTGAACTCCTTTCTTCGACTTATACAAGCCTACTAATACCTTATAGCAAGCAGCGAAGCTTGGTCTGGCGGTCTCCGTTGAAAGTGGTGGTGAGGAAATGGCGGAACAGGCACAAATGAGCGGCGCTCCAGCACCCCCTCAAATTCCATTTTAGATGTCTTGCTTAGCCCTACGCAATGATTCGAGAGCTACCTCCACTCCCAACTTAAACAAAAATTTAATGACCCGAACCTCTTCTACGAAAAAACCTTTGTACCCAACCACAGGTACTTCCTCATCTACATACGAAAGCCTCCTTATCTACGCAAAAGATTCTCCTTCTATTTAAATGTCTTACTATCCACCACGAATGACATTTCTTCCTCACGCGTCTTCCGAGGAGTAAACGGTTTCTGCATATATGGCTGAACCAAAAGATGATGAATTTGCCTTTCTTTTTCCTACTCATCATATCATAGACTTTCATTATATCATGTGCCTCAGATTCGAGTTTGTTGGAGCTGCATATCTGGATTGGTCAGAAGGCATATCGCATGGGATGCTTTTGATTATGAGAATCGCTATGGAATATTTGATGAGATGAGGGTAAAGGGATTATTGTGTTTTCGAACAACATAAGGAAGGGTTATCAGAGATGAGCCGGGTTCTGTATTATAGTGATACCTTTTTTTTTTTCACAGTGACAAAATTTGGCATGATTTGGTCAGTGTACATATATACCTGTGTATTAAAAATTCGGATTCATTTATGGAAGGCAATGATGGATATGAATTAACCTTTATATGCCCCGCCCCCTCTCTTCAAAATGATAAACGATTTATTTATACTACGGTATTTAACTGGTAATTTTAATTAAAATACCAAGTAATAATAGCTTATAAGTACCAGATGATATAAGAACCAAATCAATTAAGAAGTCTTATTTTTTATTTTTTATTTTTATTAGTATTCTATTAGAAATTAAAATATAATTGATTGGATAATGCAGTATTGGCATTTAACTAAAACTAACAATATTTTAAAGTATGATAGAGTACTATGGTACTTGGTATCGCCCTACAGTAGACTACTAGAAATAGATAGAACTAATAACCAACTTTATCTTTGAGGATCCCGAAACTTGCATTTACATATTTATTATATTTGTATTCCACTTTTTTACTTTTTACAGAAAAAAAAACACTTCGAAATATTCTATAAAATAACGCAATCATAATTTGATAATTTTCAATATAGATTTATCAACTCACAAAGTCAGTACCTTTCAAACCAGAAGAGGCAAATAGGCAATTAACATACAATAAACGATCATATCCCAAGGTATTACAAGTCTTGATAAAGAGATTTTGTTACGGCATTCTTATTTTTTTATGCCTGCCCGCCCTACCATATAGATCTCTCAAGATTGAGTACCTAAGTGAGGGGTTTCCTGCATGAAAAGAAATACTGTACAGTCAGTACCAGTATTCTACAATATTCATGCTTCTCGGCAATTAAACAACGTACAGTTATACAATACACTCTACCTATCCTGTCCTATCCTATCCTATCCTATCCTATCCTATCTACTTTGCTTGTACATACGAAGAATTCTCCATCTTTTATACCTACATATCGGTATTCAGAACAAGGAAGAAAGAAATATTCCGTAGTACTCTTTAAAAGAGATCATTATTTCTACCAATCACGAGTTTGATACAAGTTACATCACAGTTTACTGTATTCACTCATCTTTCACTATTCCGAGAATTCCTCCATTACAACCAATCAGGTTATTTTGAAAGATCTATTACGGTTTTCTAATTCCATACCTGGTACTGGTAGCTTTATAGACGCTTAGTCAAAATGGATACTTTACTGTGAGTTGAGTTCAGTTTTCTCCTATCGCCAAATGCAACTTCCTTCTGAGAGTCTGAGAGGAAGGTTATAATTTATTTACTTAAATACCCTTCCAACCTTCCTACTCTCAGTATAACGAAGAATCAAAACACAATGAAAGACCCCAATTTAACCAGTGCTCCCATGTCACCAAACGACTCTCCTCAAGGGGAGCTCAAGTCTGAATATTCAAGATTTGAATTAGGAACTGTTTTTATTGACGATGACATTAGTACGGCAGAGATAGCTGTCAATTCTCCTCGCTTCCGTCGTAGATCCTCAACTTTTATAGATGGCGTTCATGATCTTCCGGACGAGAAAGCCGTCATGGCCCCGGCTCAATTATATTCTACGGAATCTGGAAGACTTTTCCATTCGGGAAGAATCGCAATCGTCCTGGTTGGTTTACCTGCTCGTGGAAAGACGTAAGCTTATCATTCGACTTGACTGCTTATTGTTTGAGCATACTGACGGATTTATAGTCATATTTCGGTTTCTCTTTCACGTTACCTACAATGGTGAGTGATGTTCTAGTGACATCCTTCTTCCTGACTCATAATTATGATAGGTTGGGTGTAAAGACAAGAATCTTCCATCTTGGTGATTATCGTCGTGCTTCCATGGGTCCAGGACAAGATGTTCCCGATGATTACTTCTTTATCAATGCATCCGCCGCATCTGTTATGCTTCGTCAGAAGATTTTAAAGAAGTGCCGTGAAGATATATACGCTTGGCTTAACCATGAAAATGGCCAAGTCGCTATTTATGATGCGGTAAATCCTCTGTCGACTGGACGAAAATCTCTTGCCAAGGAGTTCGCGAAACATGATGTACAGGTAGGTTTCATTACAAGACTTCTCTATTTATATTAAAGTATCTGCTAATATTCCTTAAGACTCTGTTCCTCGAATCGTATGTCACGGATGAGAAAATTTTGCAGGAGAACGCTCGCAGTGTGAAGATATCTTCTCCAGATGTGAGTTCCAGTGTCAGCCATCAAATTTACCATTGAGACCTGCGGAACTGATTATCACTAGTTTGTTGGTATGGACCCCAAGGATGCCGCCAAACTTTATCTTAAGAGAATCGATATGAAGATCCCACACTTCGAAACTATGAACGAAACGGATCTCAACTATGTAAAGATGATCAATGCAGGTGAACGTATCCAGTACAACAATGTAAGCTTTGGATACCTATCCCATCGAATTGTCTTCTACCTTATGAATATTCACATCAAATCTCGCCAAACATTTTTCGCTCGAGCAGGCACTTCGAGTCAAGAAGACTCTTATAAAGCAGATGCCCATCTCGGTAGCGAAGGAAAGGAGTATGCCAAAAAGATGTCAGACACTCTTCTCAAACATCGTGAAGAAGAAAGAGCTGCATCTATTGCTGCCGGTGGTTCGGATGCTCCTTTGAGACCACTTACTGTGTGGGCTTCGACTAGAAAGAGAACTATCGAAACAGCCGAATACCTTAAGGAGAAAGGTTTCAGAGTTCGTCAACGCTCTCAAATGGCACAACTTAATCCGGGAATCTGTGAGAAAATGTCGGAACGTGGTTTGCGCCGTTTATATCCAGAGGAAGTAAAAATGCATGAATTGGATCCTTATCATCATCGATATCCTCGTGCTGAGGTAAAACCCTTATTTGTTTTCTCCCAATACCCTATATTGTAAGGAAAATACTAACCTATTCATCGGTAAGTCATACCACGATCTGGCCGTCCGTATGGAACCCATCATTCTCGAGCTCGAACGCGAACAAAACGATCTCCTCATCATCGCACATGAATCCGTTCTTCGTGTTCTCTATGGTTATCTCATGGCTTGTGACGCCATGAATATTCCTACACTCAAGTTTCCACGCAACGAAATAATCGAGGTATTACCCTGATTCCAGTTCCCCTTGAAGTGTAAAACTAATTGAAAACCTCGAAGATCATACCAGCATCCTACCAAAATGAAGCTAAACGTATACGCATCGAAGGACTGGCCCCTGAAATCATACCAACCTCCCCAGAAGACATTCGAGTCCCGGTTGCGTCGAGTGGTATCATTAGTCCGTTTAGTAGTATCGGAACCCCGGCATTGAGTGGTGAGGCAACTCCTAATGGGGCAGAGCGACCATTAAGAGGATTGATTGGGGAGGATTAGCCCGCGCGAAGAAATAAGAGCGTGTCAAACGAGCAACGAAGATGAAGTATGTCCTAGTATAAATATGGGCCTTGCTTCATCAAGAGTAGTGGTTGACATTACTTCCAATTACATACAGTATGAAGAATGCAGGCTGGTGGTTACCCATGTTTTGATACGGCACTTAGATTATTAGACTCAGTGGAATCGGGATGGAAAAAACATATGGGTGGCTTTAAGTGTTTGTTGCAGATTAAGACTTGCGTTGTAAATCGCAAGGTCTTGTCTGTTTGGTAGCGTTAAGGATAGAAAGCAATGTTACTGAGCGATAAATGACCATTTGAGAACGCGGAGGGTGTTCGTGAAACATGTTCCGCAAGGGGGAAAGAAATATGACTGAAAGTGATATTAGACTTGAGCTGTGAGGCGGCTGCTGATTGGCTGCTTAAAAAATGAAGGCCATCAAAATGATTCCTCCTACAAAAGGACGAAGCAATTCCTCTGAAGTTGGAGCTGGTGGCGCATTGATAAAACGTGAATAAGCGATCACCCTATTACTGTAATTCATTGAATTGGTACACCAGTACATTCTCGACCAACTGAGGCAGCCTAGACAAACGGCTCATAAATTGATTTGTATTTAGCAAAGTTATTTATGGCTCGATCTAATAAATTCAAACCATTCTTATTTCAATATATATATATAATTATTGAGTAAGTTAAAATGTTTGAATCTTTTTTTGACTTTGTTTTCATACAACTGAGTTCTCCGTAAATCTACCCAGACCAGTTTCCGGTACCTTAAAATCAAAAAAAAGATGGGATGAATCCGATAAGGAGTTCTTATCGAAGATGCCAAACGCGTTTTGCTAAAGTGCCACCTAGCTTTTCTTACTTACGAGTACGAACAATTATTCTTCAGACGAACCAGCTATGGGAAAGGTAATATTAGAACTTCCAATCGTTCTCACTAAAGACTGAACGTTTCGCTGTAAAACAGTCAATGGGTTCTGAGTAGAGACTTTCAAATGGCATCAAGAGCTCGAAACTCGTTGTTCATTGTAGCAAATATCCTCATTCCAGCTGCTATATTGATCTTTGCTAGCGGGTTCTTTCCCTATAAGCCTTTCCTGTCAGGATTGGCACAATACGAGTCTTTGGATTATGGCGCTCCCCCGCAGGCACCTTTTGATAAGGTCATATTTATGGTCGTTGATGCTCTAAGAAGGTACAAATGCTCAAAACCGCTCTCGAGGTCGAAGCTAACTTCGCAGTGACTTCGTATACTCGAACATCTCTGGTTTTCAGTTCACCCAAAGGTCAGTTTGGATGCTATAGTCCCAACGCCTGTTTACTGACCATATGCATTAGTCTCATATCCAATGGAGCTGCACTTCCGTTCACAGCCCATGCGACATCACCTACCATTACCATGCCTCGAGTCAAAGCTATAACGACTGGCTCTATACCTTCCTTCCTAGATGTGATTCTCAACTTCGCCGAATCTGATACTTCCTCATCACTTGCGACGCAAGATACATGGCTGGCACAAATGAAAGCAAAGGAATCGGGCAAGGTAGTCATGTATGGGGATGATACTTGGTTGAAGCTGTTCCCAGGGACTTTCGATCGGGCAGATGGGACTTCAAGCTTTTTTGTCTCGGTCAGTCCAATAGGTGACAAGTCACAAAGCCATATAGCTGAATATAAATCAATTAGGATTTTACAGAAGTAGACAACAATGTGACAAGGCATGTTCCAGAGGAATTGAGAAATGACGACTGGAATACAATGATTTTGCATTACCTCGGACTTGATCATATTGGACATAAAACAGGTCCACGGGGGTAGGTCTTTCAAATATCACGTTAGAAGTCAAAACTAACACACTATGCAAGCCCCAACATGGTTCCCAAGCAGCAAGAAATGGATGGCATAGTGCAGCAGATGTATGAAGCTATGGAATCTAACTCCCATCTAAGCTCAACCCTTCTGGTATTATGTGGTGATCATGGCATGAATGATGCCGGTAATCATGGCGGTTCTTCTCCGGGCGAAACTTCCCCAGCTCTCGTCTTCATCGCACCGAAGTTTAAAAGTGCCAACTTCGAAACTAAGGGGTTCGAAGTACCTGCCCCCTTTGAAGAGGAATTCCAGTATTATAAGACGGTCGAACAGTCTGATATCGCCCCTACCTTTGGGGCACTCCTAGGATTCCCTGTCCCAAGAAATAATCTCGGTGCCTTCATTGATGATTTCTTACCATTTTGGCCCGAAAGTACGTTTACCCGAACTATATGGAATTCCATTCACTAACGATCTATAGAAACCGACCGGATCCAGATCTTACTGAGAAATGCAAGACAGATATTAGGTGTTGTCACCGCAACTTTTCCTTCTTTTGAAAATGATGGACCTGCCGAAAATTGCCACACCTTATCAAATAACGTCGACGACCTTGCGTGCCAATGGAGAAGCATCACGCAAGGTCTAGCTAATGTTCAGAATAGCGATCAAGACTACAATAATTGGGTTACGTCAGTAACAAAGGTGCGCCATTTACTCGGAATGCCATTCCATTTCATTGGCTAACATAGTGTAGTGGTTGAAAGAAATACAAGAACTGATGAGTGGTACAGCGAGCAATTATGATGTTACTAAGTTATTAGTTGGACAGGGTGTTGCCGCTTTAGCTTTAGTAATGGCAGTTGTCGCAGCTGCACCATTCCTTACGAGCTCTTTGAAGTCTGGCCTCCCTTTCGTCATTTTCTGCTTGTTATACTGTATCATGATGTTCGCTAGTAGTTTTGTTGAAGAGGAACAGCATTTCTGGTACTGGACGACGTCGGCCTGGATGCTGTTGCTGTGGGTCAAAAGGTTTGTGCTCTTAGTAATCTAAAGTGATAACACACAAAGCTTACTACAGGTCTAGTACTCGACGACAATCTCGCCAATCAACCATACTCGCTCTGTCTTCTTTCTTGATCCTCGTGACGGCGAGAATCGCAAGGCGCTGGAACCAGACAGGCCAGAAGTTTGCTGGTGAATCAGACATTGCTCGCACATTCTTCTTCGAGCATAGATTGACCCTCTGGGTTCTTGTTGGGCTCACATATTTGTGGAATCTCCGGTCACTCGCTAGTAATGGGTTCTCCCGCTTTCCACAATTCGTGGCTGGCATGATATCGACCCTTTTAACCACTGCTGCCATCTCATTTAAACTCGCATTCACTAACGAGGACTCACCCGAGCTAATGGCTGGCCCTGCGAAAACTATGGCAACGAGTGATGCCGGTATTACCGGTATCCCATTAGTATTCCAGGCTCGATTGACATTCATTGGAATTGCATCCTGCCTACTGTATACCGTATTATCGAACTTTGGTCCGGCAGGGAAAAGACCGAATGGTGAGCTTTCCTTCTCATACCTCATAAATTACAACTAAACCATGACAGTGCCTATGCGGACAATACACGATCTCCTTGCCTTGTTTCTCATCACCCAATCGCGCGCCACAAATATCCCACTCATACTCTTGTTCGAGCTTCAACTATCACTTCTCTCCACCCTCAACCTGTCCCTCATGGAGATCTCAACCACAATCCTTCTCCTCCAAAACTTTTCATTCTTTGCTTTCGGAAACTCAAATGCCATCTCATCAATTGATCTCTCGTCCGCTTACAATGGCGTTGATTCTTACAACATCATTGCTGTAGGTATTTTAACTTTCGTATCGAATTGGGTTGGTCCCCTGTTCTTTGCGTCTGCCGGCAATCTTCTACTTCTAGATTACCGGAAGCGAAAGAATATCAAAAGTGAGAATGCTTGGAGTAAACATGTCGCTTTGTTGACAGTATTTGTGACAAGTAGCTTGTTGGCGACGATGGTGGCATGTACGGTTTTGAGAACCCATCTTTTCATTTGGACGGTTTTTAGTCCAAAGTTTTTGTATACTATGGCTTGGAGTGTGGGTATGCATTTGGGTGGGAATTTGCTAGTGGGTGGACTGTTATTTCGATTTGGGAGAGCGGTTGCATAGATTGAGACTTGATGAGAACCGCTTTGCTCTTCATATGTTGGGACAAGGACAAAAATAAGTAATTGCATATATAGGCTGTGTATAAAATAGACAATGGAGAGAATAGATTTACGGTATTTCACATGTGATTTGTATATTTTGTTTGATATGTTGTCTACGACTTGCGGTTTTCTCTGCTGGAATATTCCGAAGCATCCACCTTAATTAACCAATTCGAAAGGCTCCATCATGGCTTTAAGCCAAAAGACTGAACAAAAGACTACTTCTCTTCCAATACTCCGCTGCACCATTCATTATTCGCTTTCTCTCCGATGCGTCAATCTTCAACCGATCTTCTACTGACATGCCCAATGTATGTAGTTGACTCTCCGTATTCGTTTGTTGTAATGCATGTTTTAGGAGAGCAATATCGAACAAAGATTGCTTCAGGATGTTTTTCTGTTTTTCCTCGTCGATCTCATCCGCAACGGGAATATTCTTAGCAGTGTCATCAGTTTCCCCCGGCTCACCAGTAGTGTTTTCATTCCCCAGCTCATCTGTACCCTCACTAACTTTCTCGGTAATCATAGCTGCGCTCCACTGCCCGCCAATGCTATCACATAAACGTCCCTTTAATACTTTGACGGCCACTGGACTCCAAAGATCTGCGCCCACATCCGCCATAGCTAATGACAAGCCGCGGAGGAAGCCAAAAGCCGCTGGGGATGGCTGGACTGGAAGTTCTGGAGTTCCTTCCCAGAGCGCTATGCCTGCAACTCTCTTCTTCTTGAATGATTTGGCGAATTTTTGCATGGGTTGGTCTGAGACAGTGCTGGCAAGCTTTTGGTGTAACGAAGGTACTATCGAAACTCCGAATTTTTGTATCGAAGGATTGCTAGGTAGATGTGTCCGTATATCGCGCAAGATGCGCAGGACGTACATAGAGATCTTCCCGCTGTGTTGGCTGCTCCCATATTGTTCCACTAAAGCTGCAACTTTTGTGTGGAGGTCTGCAAAAGATGTTTCCAGGCTTGAATTTAGATGATCCTGTAGCATTAGGGGATCGTCTTTGCTGAGAAGTGTGTTTCGTGATTCAAGAGTGTCGTCATCTTCGATATCTTCAAGGTCATCGTCCCACCTCTGCTTCTTAAGTTGATCGATAACAGCGCCAATTTCATCTATTAGATGCCGCCATGCTTGGAAGCTGTTGACTACCCTCGATACGGCATCATTCCGCCCATATGTACGGGAAAGAATGTTTTGTTTGAAAAGACTCGCTCCGTTGCCGATTTCCATCTCTAACATATCGTCGTTCCACAGACTTGCATTGCTGTCTGTATCCCCTTCTTCCCAAGCCACCAGTGTGGATTCCATTTCCGTTTTTACTAAATGTAGTTTCCCCACCCTCTCTTCCAGAAGCTCCACCAACCTTTTATTTACCACGCCCCGTAAGCCATTAAGGAGCTCTGAAGGATCGAACCCTTTTGCCTTTCCACCATCTTTAATCCAAACCTCTAAGATCTTCGTCCGTAAATCAACCACTGTTTTGAAGTTACCCCCTTTCTGCAACGTCTTTGTGAATCCCTGAAGAAGCACCTCGGATGCTTTGTTTGCCCATCCCCTTAATGTTTGAACCGCCTGTGAGCCTTCCAAGTCGTCGTGTCTTACATACGGCGTGAAAAACAGAATCTCATCCCCAAACCATTGCTCACATACATCTAGTCTTAAACCTTCGAGCTGTCGAATGCTGTCGTCTTTCAGCAACGGCTTGGTCTTTAGCGCCGCTAAAGCCTCACTCAGTGTACGCGGCACAAGTGCTTGTACATCCAGTATTGTCCTGGTATATAGTTCCAAAGCTTTCAATACCCCAGGAGAACCCCGCTTCGATTCTTCTTCGTCATCGAAGGCAAGTGTCATCGCTTCTCCTCGAACACGCAAGAAATGATTCAGAACGTCCTTAGCCCCAGAACTTGTAGCAAGACTGTACGCACATAATCCTTGTACTAAATCTTGTCTGCCCGCAGCCCCAGTAGTAGCTACAGCCAAAGATCTTTCTATGGCTCTCAGCAACCTTCTCCTCAAAACTCCAAGCTTTTTTCTCGCCTCTTCTATGTATATCGTATTCGCGCCCCCTTCCAAGCTTTTCGCTAGTAGCCGACTCAGAACCAACACCTTAGCCGCAATCACCAAGTTCTTCCCTCGTCCCAGACTTCCCTCACCTTCCAGGCTATTCCGTGATCTCCTTAATACCTTTCCAACCACAACCACACACATGCCCAACACCTTTGATCTCGCAATTTTACCCATCTCATCACTCTTCCCCCCTTCTCTTATATGCCCTTGCAGCTTTCCCATTCCCCCAACCATCCCCATGACCACTCCCCTACCACAACCCTCGCCCACCTTTCCCAGCTTTTCCTCCACACCACTGATGTCCTTCCTCATCTGCAGTATTTGCTCTGCAGTCCCCAGTAATTGTCTATAGGAACCGCCAACAAGAGTACGTAAACGTGCATTTTGCTCGTCGAGTGAGATGGTAAGATCGCGATGGAATTGGCGCACCTGTGGAAGTGGATATACAAATGCTTCTGTAGAACTTTGGATGGTAAGCGGATCAAGGGTTTTATTTGATGCCATTGCGGCGATCAAAATTATGTTAGGGTTCTATGTAGTATCTGTTTGGACCATAACCGCTAATATACCCTATTGAAATAAGTGTGGGCTGTATCAGGAGTTTCTCGAAGTCCTTATAAGTTTTGTCATGAAGTGTTCCTAAAGATGGAATTACAGTACCTATGGTATTTACATGTGTTCGACTTGATTAACCTATAGAGCGAGTCCGTGCGTTAAATCTAGCCTTGTCCGTGGGGCTGGGCTAGCAAAATAAGCTCAAAATTAGAAGACCTTCAGACCTTCAATAATTTGAATCCCTCCCGCAATGCTATTGAGAAATTTACGGGGGATCAAAATATGAATACCTCAAAAGTTTGACAGGCCTAGTATCTCTTTGAGGATCATACTGTAAAATTTGTTATCTATGGCCACACCAAATCCAATTCACGCCTCACTGGTCTCCCTAACACAAATCCTACATCTGGCTCACCACCGCAACAGAAATCAGCACCGACTTTCTAAATGGTATATTCACTTTGGAGTTCTACGCAGAAACGTCGCACGTCTATTATCCATCACTCCAGAACATATTCTCGAATCACGTGGTAAAAAACTGAAGGGAAAAAGCAGGGAGAAGGAGAAGAAGAAAGAAGAGGAACTGCAGGGACAGGTTAGATTTATGCTGGATAGTGTGGTTCCTGATTGTTATTTGTGGGTGTTTATTAGTTCTTTGACATGAATTTCGAGGATCCAGACTAAACTGGTGCAGGGCCTTTAGCCAATTGGTAGCGGATAACCAGTATGCTACGTTGGGACTCATGCTTATGGGATGTTTGGCTCGACTGTATAAAGTCTTAGTGGGCTTGAGGGTTGTACCTGAGCAGAATGAAGGAAATCAAACGGTAATTGTGGAGGAGAAGACCAGAATGGATGATGTGGGGGAAGATCTTGGCGAGAAGATTTTGAGGGGCCACATTACTTCGGAGATATCTGTCGCCGAGATTGCGCGCAAGCCAGTTACCGACACAGAAGTCAAGTTGCCTGTGCTAAAGAAGAGGAAGCAGAAGATCGAAGGTCTCGAAAGTAAGGCATCGAAGGTCCCTGAACCAGCGTTAGCGAAGCCGCCCAAAAAGAAAAGGAAAAAGAAGGGAGATGCTTTTGATGATTTATTTGATAAGCTGATGTAGAACCATGAATCGGAGGCGATTTTGACAATACAAAGAGACTCGAAAGTCCTGAATCGTCTGTTATGCGATGGATATTGCCCATTAAAGATGATCGGCATTACTTGTAATCGTCACATGCATTTTAATTGGGAGCTCTAAAGGGGGTTGAACATTTCAAGCCGGCTATAACACTCCATGCAGGCACAGGTGACTCTAAGATCTTGTCAAGAAGTACGACCGCAAGAAAGGTATCGTAAAAAGTCTCCCTAGGATGCTGTCCACTTTGTGGTGAAAAACACACAATCATACATTCTATGGTTACCTTTTGAAGTTGAAATGCCGGACGAGTATCTCAACTTGCCTGTGTCTATACATTCAACTAGGCCCTTACTATAGCAATGAGTTAAGTTAGACAAAACATCAATATTGGATCACTTCAGTCAACTCCTAATTTAAATTAGAAGGAGTTATTCTACTTTGTATGGATGGTGGGCGGTCTAACTCGACTCGAGCCTTTAGCTACGACTTGTCTTTGTATCAAATTTGTCGACAGCCTTCATATAATGTAGAAGCATTTGATATGTTATGGTCTAAATATTCTCTGCGTAGTATACAACCAGTTTTGTCCATTCTTTCCTTGATACTGCGTGCAAGCTCCGTGAGTAGACACTTGTTATTGGTGAAATTTGATTATAGGTAGTTCTCTACTAGTATAGGTGATGATTATATCACAATGAAACGGATAATCAATTAGTACTCTGCATATCAGAAAGTATATGCAATGTAGATAACGAATTAGTAGCATAGCTAATCATACCATATATAGTACTAGTACGGCATGTGTTCGGCTCTAAAGGCGTATACTTCTGATTCTCACAAGGTTAATGAAATGGCAATTAAGGAGATCATGCGAAGGTTAAGAGCCGGCTCGGCTAACAGTTCGGTGTTGAGTCCAGCATAATGTTTGAGAGCAGAGCTATCAAAGTATTACGCCACAAACTTAATTTGGCATAGCAAAGTAGATTTGGAGGACATGGCCGAAGATATCAGCTGCAATACACGGTATTTTGGTACATACTATATCTACACATGGTCTACATCGTCTGATTTTCTTTGAAATTTGGAAGTCATTCTCAATTCTAATCTATCAATTTCCCATAGAATGGAACGCCCATGGCGCTGAGTAGGAGCCTGGCATGACGATCTGAAGTGGCCGTTGTTTTTACTGTGACGTGAAATCCGGGGATCATTCGAGGTGGATACATCTGGAGAAATTTATCAGTCACGATACCTCAATGCATAAATTTGCTGTCAGGGATGTATAAAAGACTTACATCGTAATTCACCTGCACTTCCGGGAATAAGATCGTGCCCTCCCGATCGAAACCAAACGACATGTTTCCACTGCTGTCTCCGGTTGAACCTAGATCACGTTAACCATTAATCTACAAAACTAGAGGAGCTACAGACTAACCTTTCACACCTTTCCAATCCTTAATTCTTGGAAATACCAAATTGATACATTTGTCAAGAAACTCCAGAGCATCATTGTTCCTCATCGTACAAGTCAACGAAACTGGCATACTTACACGAATACCAAATTGTGCCACACTGCGTCTCGCCCTGTGAACAGTAGGCTTAACACCTGTAATGGACTGTAGCATCATACCAGCAATATGTAGATGTGCTGAATCTGAAAGTGCTCCCTTGACCATAGTATGTACCGTAATCTCTTCAACTCTGGGGATATTTTGCCAAGTAATGTCTTTTTCAACGAGACGCAAAACCTCTCCGGGACCTCGTGGACCTCTCTTTGGTCGACCTTTGTGATAAGGTGAAGAATCATCCCAAGTTCGCAAGCGCTCAGCTTTTGGTACTACCACGGTTCCAGGTGGTTTGTGAACATATGCCATGGTCATGATGTCGTGCGCGATGGTAGATTGGTAGGTCTGTTGAAGGCGATTGGGTCCAAAAGGACCGGGAACGAATTCTCTCGAAGAAGGATCGGATTTTGGAGGAGGTTGATGCGGATGAAGGGGTCCCCTATAGTATCTCGGTGATCGATATTGATAGCTATTAAAATTCATATAAGCCTTGGACTCAATGCCTTTCGAATTGTTCTTATTATTCATACCGACTGGCAGGAAGTTCTGTTTTCCGCCCCTGTGAGCTTTTTATTGGATTGAAGGTCTGTAAAACTTCTTCCGGTATTTGAGTTGATGTAATTGAAGATTGCGATTCAAGGTCTTCGAAATCGTTATTGGGAATTTCTTTTGCAGCCACAGCTTGGCCAGAAGCATTTCTGCGAAATGTCCTTCCCGTAGCCATTACCGATGATCGCATATCTCTTTTTGATAAACGACATATTGTCGTTGGTATTTCTCTTAAAGACATGATTTCTTGAGAGGGAGGGTTCAGTTTTTTTAAACAACCTACTTAGGTAGTACTGTGATATTCCACCCCCCCATGAATAAATAATGTCCCTCTTTTTTCCAAAAATTATTTTATATTTGCCTTATATGGTAGATGTCTATAATCTAAGGCATCAAGGGGATTAATTAATTGAAAGTCAACCTAAAATTTCAAACTCAATCTAAACTAAATAAGGTATTAAAATATTAAAATATTAAAGTTATGATTCTGCTGATTTATTATAGTACCGGCACGGGTTTTAGTACCTATTTCTTTTCTAAAGTGCCCAAGCAACTGGGCAATTACCTAAGGGATTTCAGATGCTTCAAGCACTTCATGGGCTCATGGCTTGATGGACTCCAAGCTAATGTACGCACAGTGTACCTCTACCTGTAGCTGGGTAGGTATTATTTATATTGCCAATCAGGTGAATGATTAAAGGTCTTCAGAACCTAGAACAATCCTGCAAAGTTATTGCAAATCACGAGTGCTTGTAGTTCTACCTACTACCTACCTACTACCTACCTACTACCTACCTACTACCTAGGTAGGTACATTAACTACTAGGTACCGGTACTGCATTGTACGAAGTATATGAAAAAGACTTTCTCTTTTGCTTGTTCCCTCCATACCAGTACCACCACCCCATACTCACCTACTCACCCTCACCTCACACTCACTCATTCACTCAGGCCCACCAAAAAAAACCCCATAACCATCGATCAACATCGACAAGTTCAAATTTATATACTTTTGATACTTCAACACTACCTAATACGGTTTTTTCTTTGGCGACAGGTAAACGTACAATAATATATAGCATTGTCTTTTTTTAAAGAAAGACTTCGCACTCGCACTCGCAATTGCTTCCTTTATTTTTCTTCAACTTTCCTTCACACTCAAACCTTCGGGAGAAAAGCGCCATGGATCTTGGATCATAATTTTTGTTTCTTCAAGGCACTACAACTTTGAGATCCCCGGACCACCATATGTAGGAAATTGTATGGAATCTCAATCCAACCCCACTACTTGTTCCAACCCCAGAGAAAGTATAGTACAGTAGGGTCCAAAGATTCCTACTTAGCATTCATTTTACTCTTCCAAGTTACACACATTCTGGCGTACCACCTTTGCTTTCTAAACTTCAGTGGATTTTCATCCACGATTGGTATCTTTTCGCAATGAAAAAACGGTTTCTCAGTCAAAAAGATAAAGATGGGATTACTCATAGAAAGACAGAGAAGATCGAAAAGTCGGTAGACAAGAAGGTAATGTACAAGCAAGCTATTTTACAATCCAAGTTCTTCACTTTCTTACCAAAAAAACCTCTGTTTTAAGAGTTATTTCAAACTTAAGTCTATTGGCTCTATTTCTAAAGCCTTCTCAAATCCTGTCGAAAAGAGCCCACCGTTACAGCAGATTACCTTTTCCACAATTCATACTGCTGCAAGCACTAATACGATACCGCGGTTTACTTTGCAGACTCGACCGAACGCTGAAAATGGCAATTGGTTTTCATCCATGTTCAAACCAGAATCCCAGAAGAAGGAGCCTAAAGCCGCAGAAAATTACGACGAAAAAGTACGTCTGTTTTGTAAATCATCTCAGGCTTTGCTAACGGGACAAAGTTACATAGTATTAAGCAGCGATTGGCAGACCAAGGGCGCACTGAAGTCGAAGATTCACAAATCTCCCTCGCCTTGAACTCGACGTTTGCGAAGGGCAATGTGGATAGAGCATTCAGATTGGTAGTCATATTTCAAGAGTCTGTGGAAGGAGTTGTTAAACCATACGATGCAAACGTTCAGATGCTGGGAGCAGTAAATCGAAATGGTGCAACTTGTTACCTGGACTCTCTTCTTTTCGCCATGTTTGCGCGGCTTCCCAATTTTGAACCTTTGTTGTTCACAACCTTCGACGACGAACCGAGACGGCGCTTATCAACGTTAATAAGACTATGGGTAAACATGCTAAGAACTGGAATGCTTATTGATGTCGATATTGTTCGTTGGCCCCTGTTTTGCTCTCAAAGCTGAGCTAATTATATTTAGACAAAATATCTCCAGGACGCTATCGCCGACTGTGGCTGGCCAGAATGTGGAACGGATCGACAACAAGATACTTCGGAAGCATTTCATAGAATTTCCGATATGCTTGGCCTTCCTCTTCTCACACTGAAAGTCAATATACTGCATCCTGGGGTGGAGTCCACAGAAGATGACCATAAACATGTTTTTGAACGTTTACTTGATGTGTCTATTCCTGAAGATCTGGCACCAGGTCCCTCCGGCGGGCCCCGACGAGTAGTAAGATTGGAAGAGTGTTTGGAGGACTACTTCAATAATCGCATCCGTGTGCTTAGAAAGCTTCAGCACCCAGTTCCAAAAGCACCAAGCGAAAAGTTATCACAACATGTCGAAGTCACCGAAGTCACTGAAGTCACTGAAGTCACCGAAGTCACCGAAGCACCCCCGCCAAAGCGACAGGCGCCTATTGAGATCGAAGCCACAGACCAGAGTTTTCGTATGCGTTCAGATAGCTTGTTCAGAGATAAAGTAGTGGCTGCGGAAGAGGCTGTGGAGGGCCCCTGTGACTCAGATGAGCTGTACCGGTCGATGAGCCACGGTTCTATGTCGATGTTTAAAGGTCGAACTGAGAGAGAAGTCTTGCTTCCTGCTTGGCAGTGCTTTAATTTATTACGTCCGTCTCTTATTCCTTATTATTCAAAATCCGACAGGCCTGTCCTGAGATGCATGTGCTAATTGTCAATATAGCCTGGTACACAACAAGTAGCGCCACGCTCACGCCAAACGAAGCCAACCGAGAGGAAAAGAAAGTTGCCGCGCACCTTTTGAAAACCAAGCCTGTACTGGGAATTGCTTTAAAGAGGTATGAGGTCACACCCGATGGTCGCGCCGTACGAAAAGATACTTTGGTGGATATACCCTTGGATCTTCGTCTACCACATTTCATCGAGGATGGCATGGTACCATCACAAGATGGACCTTTTATGGGCAATTTCAAATTGTCCCTTCAGTCATTTGTTTGTCATAGAGGAAACGAGTTGAGCTCTGGACATTATGTGTCTTTTGTGCGAGGCACATCGACGATACCTGATGGTGATGCGGACTCCACGCAACCCAGCCAAGGAAGCCACCCTCCAATTTATGCTGAAGACCGTTGGGTCAAGTTTGATGATTGTGGTGTCCCACGAGTTACCCACGTGTCTGACATCCAACAAGCTCTCAAGGACGAAATGCCATACCTGTTATTCTACCAAATTCAACCAACTTACGATACATATCTTCCCGATGATCTGCAGGAGCTGTTGATGCCCCCTTCTTATACCGATTCTGGTGTCGATGTCAGAGTGTCGGCATCAAGCCCATCGGTCAGTAACGAGCGCATCAACGGCCGAGGATATTTTGATGGGGTCAATGAATCGACCCCGATCATTAGATACTCACATGATGAACAGCCACGGCGAAGTATTAATCTTCGTGAAGAACGGCGAGGGAGTGTTGTGTTTACCGAAGGTAGCACAACGAGCATAGCAAGTATCGGGAAATCCGAAGTTGACTTACCTCCTATGACACCAACGGAAGAAACGACCGGAAGCGTGGGAAGGGTATCACGGACACTCCGGAGAAACAAGGGTGCAAGAAGTCGACCGCCAAGTTCCTCTGGAGATAACCGTATTACTCAAGCGTTCAAAACGCTAATATCGAGGAATAGTAAGGAATTTCAATTGGGAGACCGAGCAACTCTTGCACCTGCATCGAAAGACACGGTTGCTGGATTTGACGGTTCTACCCACACGGAAAATAGCAACGGAGATTCCTCCAAGCAAACAAGTGCTGCAGTCTCTCGGAAGGGAAGCAAGAAAAGCAAAAAAAGAGCTCAAAGTCGAGGTCCGACGGAAATCGACAATCCGGTAAATAACGACGATAATGACCACACTGGAAAATCCAAGGACCCGGAAAGGGTGTGTAGAGTAATGTAACAACAGTTTACATGGCGTTCGGATGTTCATACTTTTGCCGGGTGTATATTCACGTGGAGGGGAGAAGCTTGTATTGCTCAAAAGCATTGACAAGTTGGCGTTTTAGGAACTTTCGGAAACATGATATTCTGAACTTCGGATCCTCAAATACATGTTGCACTGAACTTGGGAAACGTTATTGCATGGGAAAGGAGAAAATAAGGCTTACAGGTGTTGCATTGGATGATATTGATACCTTGGGAAGTTTGACAGGCCTAGTATCTCTTTGAGGATCATACTGTAAAATTTGTTATCTATGGCCACACCAAATCCAATTCACGCCTCACTGGTCTCCCTAACACAAATCCTACATCTGGCTCACCACCGCAACAGAAATCAGCACCGACTTTCTAAATGGTATATTCACTTTGGAGTTCTACGCAGAAACGTCGCACGTCTATTATCCATCACTCCAGAACATATTCTCGAATCACGTGGTAAAAAACTGAA
>JWJB01010241.1:0-45418 GCA_000812895.1 Rutstroemia sydowiana | reverse complement strand
GAACACGATAAGAAGATAAACTAAAAGCCTCACAGCAGAGGGAAAGTAAATGACAGACCCTCTTGAAAGACGAGCAAACAAGCAACTACACTAGCTATTTTTCACTTGTCTGATAGGGTAGCCAAGAAAAGGATATGAGAACCTGCCCACTTTGATTTTTTAAGATTTTGATCCGTATCAGTCAATCTTCGCGTTCGCCAACAAAACACCGCTTGGATTAGTGAGGTTATTTGCAAGACGGATATTGAGGTTGCGTTTCTGCTTCATATGCTTCCGAAGCTTTTTGCGAACAACCATGACGGGAACTGAAGATTTGGTGACAAGATAATTGGAGAAGGATCCGAGGATGACACTGAAAGAAAAGTTAGCAGGTGTGTTTTAAAGAGATAAAATTTATGAAAAATTGGATATAATTGATAAAGATAATAAAATGAACTGTACCCTTTCAAAGCGCTTCTACCACGACTTCCCAGAATGACCAAAGTAGGATTTACATAGTCGATGACTTCACAAATCAAGTGCTTTGGGTTCTTGCAGTGCAAGACCTCAATGTTAACCTGAACTTGTAACTTCGTCTTTCTCAGCAAATCGGATACTCGTTCAGTGATGTCCTCCACGGCCCTGAAACGGGCTTGCTCACGGGCTTGCTCCGTTTTGCCTCTAGAATCTCGTCCCATTGGGCTTGCAGCTCTACTGCCTGGGTGGTCGAGTCTGAAATTCTGACCCAATGGACTCGGCCCAAGACTAGGGCCAAGAAGAGGAGTACCGGAGCGAGATGCTCGAGCAGATTGTTGAGCCGAGGCAATTGCAGAAATCTGTTGCTTGATCTGAGAATCGTCGCCGCCATTGTTGATAGCAAGTTCCTCATCGATACAATAAATAGCTAGCATGGTATCCCCGTCCCTCAAGACAGTTCCAATTGTCCATTCCAAGGCATGCGCAGCTTCGCCACTAAGATCTGTAGCTACAAGATATTTTCTGGTTCGTCGATGATTATCGCGGGCTTCTTGTTGTACCATCGCGAAATCACCACGCTGAAGAGTGCGCACGCAACGTGAGGTTGATGGAGTCGATTTAATCGATTCCATAGTTAGGGAAAGGTTTTGAGCTCTCTTGATGTCGGTGATATCGGCTTCAGTGTCTGAATCATGTGGAGTAGCAAAGCCAGAGGTATCCTGGTCAAAACTGGTATGAGGATGAACCACAGGTTTGTTGGATTTGATACCTGAAGGGCTAGTGATGGTAATTTCTGGGTCAAGTAGTGACTTTACTTTGTACTTTTCATTCAAAGCTTCCTTGGTGGCGATTTCTTGCCCTGCAAAAGAGTTAGTCTCGCTTCACTACCACAGCAGCGCAGGTACTCACGTTCTGCTTCAGCGGCGGCCATTAGACTTAAAGGCGTCCTTGGACCCTTTGCCCGACCCATACCCAAGGTTTGGGATTCAGGCCCACTGGCATCTTCGTCAACACTCCTAGCGGATTTCTTTCTTCCTCTTTGGCCTTCACTATCCGATTCATCAGTACTATCTTCGATACCGTCGTCCCCTTCCATTGGGACATAATCTTTCTCTAATCGAGCACCACGGGAACCTCCAGCGTCATCACTATTCGAGCGGTTTGAACGCACTTTCTTGCTCAAAGACGACAATCCGCCACTTGATAAAGCCAAATTTGCATCCGAAAGCCGCCGGTACGCGTTACTCACATCTATAACACGACCGTCATCTAGAACCGCATATTTCGAAGAGGTCGAAGGAACCGGAGAACTTGATCGCTGAGCAAATCGATTATGGGGTGATTTTGATTGCGCGGTGCTAACCCCGGTACCAGCGACTGAGTTATTCCGATCTCTATCACGACTCCCACCTCCGAAGCCACTAAGATCTGCGCCAGCTCGAACTATCTCTGCCATCGAACTCGTAAATCTCTTCCCGGCTTGTGTATTACGTTTTGGTACCACAGGTCCCCCAGGATTGTTTGGCAAGTAGCCCGAAAATTGATATTCTTTCGGGTCAATTCTAGTAGTGGCCCTAGGACCAAATTCTACTGTTGGCCGTGAGCCTGCATCCGACGAACTTCTTGATTGTCTAGTGTTCTGGGAATGCGCATTATGATTTGCAGTGGTGGGCGACGTCTGCGCACTTCGTGAGCCTGCCCCTATAGATCCAGGTGGAGGAGAGGAGATATCGAGCATACTGCGCACAATAGTTGGTGGTGGACTATCAACATCAAGCATACTTCGAACAGGAGGTAGAGTGACACCCCCATCCGTTGTTGTACCTGCGATCGATGCATGTCTGGGTAGCGCGGGTGGCGAGGAGCTGACATCAAGCATGCTGCGCACAGGAGATCGTGGACCGCTTGTCGTATATGGCGATTGACTTCTTCCTCCAGAACGACTTCTTGAACCCGATCCCGTGGAGCTAACTGAACCTCTAGGTCTAACAGTTGGCCCTCCCAGTATCGCGAGCACATCCCGCCTGTCTTGGTCCAGCGCCGACTCCATAGACATATTCTGACCCGCCATAACTATGATATCGTCTTTTTTGTGTGCGCTTTTATTAATTTATAGGGAAATGGCAGATGGTGAAAGCTTCTCGTATTGTATCGTAGTTTAAAGAACCGAAGTGTTCTTTGATCGGATGTAGGTTTGCAGAGTATCGAATAAGGAAGGAGCAATCAATAAGTACTGTAGTGGTTGCTCAAATATGGATGCTATCCGTTGATAAACTTTCTAAATTTCCAAGGAAGTCTTCGATACTGCATTGTGGTTAATATGGAAAATTATCCCTTATGATAAGTCTCTCAGGACATTATTGCTTCAGCCTCGGTCGTTGGTACGTGTAGTTTGAAGGAGAGTAGAAATATGATCTGTTGTGAATGGGAGGATATTAAAGATTGGTGAATGCATCAACTGATATGATATATTTTGTAGATAGAAGGTAGGTTGTGCTTGTGTTGTGTTGTGTTGTGTTTCTTGAGAAGATAATCTTGCAGAATTTGATATTGCCGTTTATATGTATGTAAGGTAGGTAGGTACTAGGTAGTGACTACTAATACCTAGGTAATAAAAGTAGTGGGTTGGTATTGTAGTGTATTAGTTGAGTTGAGTGGATGAATAGGTGATTTTGATTGTGGATACGGTACTGGTATTGGTACTGGTACTGGTATGGATGTAAAGGTAAAGGTTATTCCAAAGTTATGTTATGTTGTGTTGTGTTTTATGTATTTTGAACCTATTTTTTATTTTTATTTTTTTTTCGTTGCCGCAAGAAAGTTATGATATGATATCCTAGGCGGCTTAGCTTTTAACTAGCTATATGTAGGTACCTGGCGCTCTCCCTCGCCGTACTTATTAAAATTAATAATGCTACTTACCCACCACCTACTTTGTACCTAATAAGAGACTGAACTCTTCTTTAATGTTTTATACAAAAAGATATGTGCGAGGAAAAGTAAAGGAAAAGTGAAGCTAATAAGTAAAGTTTCATAGGAATAGGATATGAGAAAATATATAAGTAAATAATGTAAGTAAAATCTCAGCCTCAGCCCCAATCCAGCCCAAGCCCATACTATACCAGTACATCCAAGCTCAAGTTTTGTTCTTTTAGATGATAGGAGGTAGTTGCCTACCTAATAAGTACCTAGATCCTTTACCTAGGACTAGATAAGTAAGTGTGATAAAGTGCCCAAAAGATGGATGTTGACCTCTGTATCGTGAGAAAAGATCTAGATGTTTGACCATTCTCTCTTTTTAGATGCGATTATGTTTAAAAGTGGGTTAGGTTAATAAGTACCTAATGAGTGCCATTCATTATTGCTGGGTACTTTGTAGAACTTCTGTCAAATATTAATAAATTCTGGGAATATCTTTCCTCAAGTCTGACACTGCCTTTTATTTCATTGATCCTTTGCTTTGTTTCAGTTGAACTTGATATCTCTAAAAGATGATAATGCAGATATATAAAGAATTGATTAATCTTTGCATTTTATAAATGCATACAAATATATACTATATATATGTGTGTAAATTTATCATCATATTTTTCATATTCTTCTTTTAATAAAAACCCTACGGGCATACAGTGCTACTGATCTTCCTAGTCATTCACCCACTGTAGGTAGTCATCTTCTTAGTCCTTTTCCTATAGGAGCTAAAATGAGAAGTGTGGATGAGTCTTATGTATGAACTTTGAAAAAGCGGCCCAAACCGAAAGGGATAACGGGAATTGGTGAGATATTTTAGGAATTTAAGAACGAATCAAATCGTGGTAAGATGGCCACTTATCCTCACCTGTATTGCAAATCAGAAAAGGGGTGGGAAAAGATAGGAATCTGAGATATCAAATGATACCTCTTCTCTCGCCAAAAGCGAAATGATCTACAATGTAAGTACGAGTACGACGACAGCGTTGTAGCAACCTGCAAATTCTTTCATAAGCACAATAGTAGTCAAAATTGAGGTGGGCTGGGGGGTAGACGAAAAAAGAAAGAACGAAAAGGCCAAGCCCTTTCCTTTCCTGCTCAAACCGATGATACATGATATGTAGGAAGGCTCTGTTAAGGAAAATCACTCATCATCGATTTTCTGCCTACCTAGTACAATAGTCTTACCATCGACCCCGCCCCCTCTCATCATTTGAACCAGTGCATAAAATATTCGGTCATATTTAGGTAGATATTAGTTACTGGTCATCACAGACTTTCAAAACTCCACGTCGAGGGAAAATGAAAGCGCCGCTGCTTGGCTACATCGATCATACGAGTCAACTTAATCTTGGCTTCATTGAATCGTTTCCATTAAGCCTAAGCTTTATCAATATCTTCCACTTTATGAGCCCGGTTTCTGATCTCTTATTAGTAGTTATACGCCCCATGCGCTTTTACCTCATAAACGGTGAACAAAACCCCCGTAGTTTTTCTCTTTCTTTAATGTACTTGGTCCTTGAGTACTAGGTATCTCACCCCTCCATCTGCATGCATGCAGTATTCCCCTCCCCTTGGCAACGCATCACATCTTCGGTATATCATGGTCTTACGTTGCATTTTCAAGGGAGTTGTATCGCATAAACTATAAAACATCAACAGCTGAAAATTAAAAAAAAAATGAAGCTCTCAACCCCCCACTGATCGAGTTTATTTTTGCTGAATTGTACAATATGGGGATGAGGGGAAGTGGATGCCGAATGCCTGTAGAGGTATCTAGGATCTTGAATTGAAATTTCCTGCCTCATCTTGGAGATCAAGCTTATTGAAGAAGGCCAAATGTTCAAAGATTTCTGGTGCTACTATGGATACGTACAGTAACACGAAGTCCAATGCAACTGCCCGAAAGTATCCATATATGTGCATATACCAAAACCGGGGTTGCTTATATGTACTTTCACGCAGATTATTCGCACATTATCAACCTTAGCTAGCACCTTGGAAATAACGTTATCATTTGTATACTTGTACATTATGACAAATCAACATGTCGGCATTTGTTTGTTTGAATAAGTATGCTTCTACAATACTTCACTATGCCTAGTTAATGTTTCAAAGGCTGGCATTCATATGTGTAAAGTATCTAGGTAAGCACTGTCTCATTAGTAAACGACAGATTGAAGGACGTTGAAAATATATCAAAATAACATGTAGCTTCAATCTTCAATATAAGATATTTTTATTGATTAATTGACACATACGACCATAGATCAAGGAGAATTGGGCATCCCGTCCGCTCTGCCATACACAAGCCTTGAATCGGTGGATTAGTAGTTGGGTGGGTGACCACCAGCGAATCCCCACTGTTGTATGTATAGTTTCTTTTTGCCTTTTTACACGACAGCAACAGGCAAGCGCATACTTTGTAAGATGTGTAACAAAACTTCTTTAGTGTGGGAAATTTTTCATTCAATTTTCATGTACCTTTCTTTACTTGGATTGGAATAAGGGGCGAGAATACCTTTTCTCTTTTACAGCGTTTAATCACAAAAGCTACTATAGTACCTACTGTGGTTCAAGTGCTTCGCTCAACTGAGCGAAGCAAAGATATCGAAATGAGACCATGTAAAATGCACAAGTAAATCAGGCGCTAAATTTCCAATTTGATGCAGTTCGCAGCAGACACGTTCTCCTTTGTGATCCAACACACAATACTGTGGCAAGTACAGTACTTTAATGTAGCCTTTATAGTCTACTGTACATCATATCTCGCCTCCAAAAAGTAGGGAATTGGACACACGCACCTGTTATAGACTGGACGCTTATGCCACCCCGGTTTTCAAAACCCATCCTTTCCTCGGTTCGCAAACTCCTTCTCCTTTTTACCGCTACTCTTTACTTCTTTTCTATCCCTCCCAAACTTCCTTTACTTACTCGGGGTTCAAATACTGGCTGAAATAGAACGAGAAACAAGAGGAACATCAATCATGTCGCCACGTGCGTTCAATCGTCAATTGCGATGGCGATTCCCAGTTTGAGGGAACACAAGCGGAGAGCTAGCCTGCATATCCAAAATATCATGGCGCGCGATAGAGGTATGGGTCTCACGGTCTCTGGTTCAGGATAGGATAGCAGCTATCCGGTAGCACCTACTTTTGTACTCTACTTTATTGCATTATCCTGTACCGTGGGATTGCGATCCAGCAACTAACGCCTCGTCCTTGTCACCGCCTACCATGGTATGGTGTTGCTCTTCACCGCTATAGATAACGGAATTTGATAGATTAATAAGATGAAGATTATGGGTCGGCAATATGAGAAAATCATGTAGAATGCCTTGAAGAATATATTCCGTAAGCAAGCTACATGCAAGTTTGCTCACCGCCCGGAGGATTGGAATTAGTATGCGCTGCACTGCACTGCATGTTGCCATTTTGATATAACTGTTTGGCATATATCACACTTCTCAATTTGAAGTAATTCTGTGTGCGGCACCTCAATTTGCAAACGAGGACCACGTTTTCCTGGGATATGGTATGCACCAAATTCCCATTTCATTCCATGTCGTAACCCTGCAATATTTTTACACCCAAATCAATAGCAATATACAAGCCATGCCATGCCACCAATCACCGTTTCCGCCTCGAGAAATAATTTAAATTCGCCCTAGCGCTTGTCCCTGTCTTATGCACCAGACCTCTTCGTTCCCATACAAGGCTCTTTCCCTCCACCACACTAACGATTTCATCTGCGACCCGATGCGCGAACATACCTCGTCCACTACTTCTACTCTGCTTCTTACTCGCTGAGTCCAGTATCCATTTTATAGCTTGACGTCTCCGCTGCTTGACTCCAAGCGGCACGGGAATCTGAAGTGAGGCACCTCCTCCCGCTGCACCTTTCTGGGATCGGATCCGAAGTAGAGGCGCGACGGAATCAATGGCAGTGGTCAGGTAGAGGATCGGGTTCAGCGGCAGATGCGATGCTGGTGGCGTGCCGGGAACGAGAGGTTTAGCAGGATTCGGGTTAGGTGGCGGAGCGGTGCGGAGATGATTCAATATGTATGACATGTTCTACCGATAGCAATTATCCGAGTTAGCAAAAACGAAGAGATTCCTAAACCAAACCGAATTCTTGCATCATCGTGCACGCAAAATGGAAGAAACTGGAACTAACTAGCCTACCCTCTGAGCCACACTCTTCTTTCCATCCCTCATCAACAAATTTGTAACTTGATTGACTACCGAATCATATCGATATTTTGTATTGCTCATTGCTGGGATTGGGAGAGTAGGGATGCCGAATTTGTGACCTTCCAAATTGACAGGATCGCTGACACTTCCACCATTCGCGACGTTTTCCATTTGCCCTAGAGCCATTAGATGCTCTAGGGTTATTTCGCCATGGGTGGCCTCGGTCGAGGTTGAGGTGGAAGTTGAAGAGGCATTGTGTGGAATATCATCTTTGATAACTTCGGGAGCTTTATCCTTTCCTTCCTGGTCGCGTTCAAGGATCTAATGAGAAGTGAGTAAGTAGTTTCTGAAGTAATTTTGTTCAAATGTAATCATGGATTTACAAAACATACCTCTTTGACAGGAGTCGCTTGACCTAAATCTGGCTGTGTCTCTCCGGTTACCTTTCCGATTTCTGCGGCCTCCTCATTGACATGACCGATTCCAGACTGGTTTGTATTTGCTGGTGGTTGTTTCTCGTCTGCATAGCCTCGACGTGGTAAAATTCTGAGAAAAGCTGGGTTGCGAGGTGCAATAATTGGTCTGGGCCTAATAGTTAATGAGCGGCTTGCGGCCTGGAAATTTAATCTAGGAGGCATAATTGTGGGATTGAGGTTGGTGATATGAATGCCTTTCGCACTCAACTCAATTGAGATGAACTAAAATCCCCAAAAATTATTTGATAGCCCTTGGTTTAAAGAGATATGCCTGAGGCTACGTAAATATAACCTTATAAGGCTATAAGATTTGATATGGAGGAAATGGGGGAAGGTGGGGTGGGGTGATAATTCTTGCAAGACAAATAAAAATAATTCGCAATTTTTACTAGGATTATTAGATATTGACCACCAAGTCCTCTTACCAAGCAGTTGGATTTAATTGATATGTGTAATACATCAATTTACTTGCCCCTGGCACGGTCTGACAAGGTGGCTTTCTTTTCAAGCATGGTTTCCCATAAAATGTTTCAAAATGCGATGGATATTCTATATACAGCAGCGTGGCATCATTCACCGTCTTCGACGGTGAAATTAGTATCTCCAATGGAAAGTAATCGCCATTGTTTTATTTCTCTTATTCTATTAATGACAAAGACTGAATTGATATGCATTTAAAACACCAGATTGAAGATAATCAATATCTAAAAACTTTTCCCTTCAAATAACTCCACCACCTCCCAAGAAAAAGAAACCAAGAATCAGGGTAATGCTATGTCTCGGTTTGAACTCCAGCGCCCTCGCTGTCCTGTGAAAATCCACCACGAAACCAACCGACGCCTAAAGTCTTATTGGCTTTCGTACCACCCTTGCTTCTACCATATCAAATGACAAAGCAACACATTATCGTCCTTATCCTACAGGCTAAATCGACCCTCTGCCGCGGTATCTATCCCCACATATCCGTAGATAAACCAAATGTGTATGTATGGTCACCATCCATTTCGACTTTGGGTAGGCGACGTTGGGCTCGAGGACTTCGAGGAATTGAGGGCTGTGAGGGCTACCTCTGCAGCATCCTCTTTGGCGTTGTTGACGTATTGACCATCGTACCAAAATCGAGCGTTCATAACCTGTCCCTGTACAGTAACTGTGCTAGACCATGCTGTGCGACCACCTGGAATTTGTTAGCCATTGATGTAATGTGAGACTGTATGAGCAAGAGGAAATGGGTTTGCTTACCTCGTCTATCTGACACAATCTGAAAAACAGGAGCATGTATTTGTGCCTCTCGGCATCTCTCTTTAAAATGTTAATATTAAGAACACCTTGATCAACACACCAATTGACATACCTTCGAGCTTCTCTTGCCATGTAGCTGGAGCAGAATTGTAGCTTGAAAAAGACATTGTTGGATGCTTGGAAAGTGTTTAAAGTTCTTGAAGTTTTCGAGCTCGGAAATTTTGGATCTGGAGTTGTAGTGCTAGCGATGTGGATGATAAACAGTGGGGAGCGGGTTCATAAGTTGGCATATGCTCCGCAGGGAATGAAGGTGGTCTTATAGATGATCCGCATGTACTATGGACTAAGCAGACGTAGTGTTGAAATGGATATGAAACTCTGAGGTGGCAGTCAGATTTTCAAGAAATGTAAATTTGCACTTGCATGACATTGCAACACGGCAGCTCGACCTTGGGATTGTCTCGGCATATTGCATTTTTTAGAATGAATGGATCGCAAAGAAGTAACGTCGAGCATCCGTGGGTAGGGGCCGTGTGTGCTGTCTCCATCGGTGGCTAGGGACAACTCATGTACTACCTTTCCGTCTGAGTTCGCAAAAGAGATTTTGAGGCTTGAGACAATAGCAATGAGTGGAGATGCACAGCCAACGCTGGAGGATCTTGCAGCAACAACTTGCAGCCTTGCATCGTCATGGGACTTAGGAGGAGAAAAAGTGGTAGTTGGCACAAATGAATGTTTAGAAGTATGTGGGGTTGAGGCGCATAGAGAAAGATGCACAAAGTGCATAAAATGACGATAGAAAGAAAATTTTCCTCATGATGAAGCCCAATAGGCAAGTGTTGCCGAAGCCCTAATTGGGGGAAACAATAATCGACCTGCAGGAAAAGTGACGGGGTGTTCTGATAAAACGCACCAGTAGTTTCTATTGGTAAATAAAATTATATCCATTGCTTCCGTGCAGAGACTTGACTTGTCCCCTGCTCATATTGAGTACACAGCACCTGATTTGCTTTTTCTGGAGCATCATATCTGGTTTCCAGACGACCTTGAGATTCGTAAACCCAGCACGTAGAATACCGGACTCGACATGAAGCAAGATAGGTAAAGCGGTCCATACCTGTATAATATGATTGGGTAAGATGATAACCTTGGAATCGATGCAGCGGTAGGCCATATCTTGACGCACATCTCATCTATTTCCCACTACTGTAAACGGCCGAGGAAGATGAGATTGAAATCAAGGATATCTGCAGGAACGGGCGCCTACATGCTCATACAACGATTGATCAATGATCTTCAGGATATATATATTGCGGAGAAACTCCTGTGAAATGTATTTTCGGATGGGTACATAAGTACTCAGCCCTGCGACTTCTTCAACGCTTCTTAGATGGTAAAATTAAAAAAACGCTTCACCGCTATCCCAGAATATACCAGCGGAAGTTCCATCAACCTGGTCAAGCCATCTATCTGGAAGCATCGAAAACAGACGAAGCTAGCCTTCATCTGGTCTCTGGATATCAGACAGAACGGGAACATACCTGCATATACAAAATTCTTGGAATACAGTCGTACAAAAGTGCAGTCTCGATTTCGAATACCAAGTGGACTGATTTCCTTGCCTTTCACGACAAAAGTTGCCCAGGTGCTCAACCGAATTACTAACAGAAGATTCCAAAAGTCCAAAAGCCCCGCCATTTAAGATGCTCCGCATTAATTTACCGTCACAGCATTTGCTGGATCGAGGGAGCTTCTTCCGCGTTGCCAGAGAGAAACAACCGCGAGGTACACAACCTTATTACTGAAACAGATCTGCTCATGAAAGGGTTGCGTGGCGACATGAGAGATGGCCAAGTATATTGAAGACTTGTCTATGAATATGCTTATTTTTCGACAGCGCATCGACTGTCTCTGTTGGTGCCCAGCAGCAGCCCAAGTGTTCGAGGATAATTGAGAATCACCGATACCCCATTCTCATTGTTGGACAACACCAACCGGGATTATTTTATATTCGATCGGGAAGTTTGATGATCAGGAACCGTTGCCTTTATCGCCTGAGTATGTTGTGTAATCATAAAAGAAATTATCATGGTTATACGGTAAGGGATACAAAAGGAAAGTTCTGGCTGGGACGCACGGGCACTATGTCGGTACTTGAACACCTGATTTTCTATTGTAAGTTGTTAACATTTCCAATAGAAACTATCGTGTACACGTGATGTAAAACTAATGTGCCTGTTGTGCCAAGAGTACCACACGTCGACATACTTTGTTCCTTAGCCAAATCTATTTTTATAAAGTGCATGTATTGGGTGGTGATTTCCTCATTGAAAACAACCTGCCTCGAAGGATCCACCATGTTAGAGTTGTCAACAATACTGACCCTATACTATGAAACATCTCAAACTCCCAGATTCATACTCACTGTCTCCAGTTCCAGATTCTAGTAGGAATATATATTTACGCCTTATACCAGAAATGACAAATGCTGTGATGATTGACGGATCCTTAAGTCGTACAAATATCATTAGGACTATCTCAATTTGCACTAGAGTGAGTTGATCTGATCTAACAATATTCCAACAACTAACAGTGATAATGCTATGTGCTTCATTCAAGTGGCTGACAGTCTGACAGTCCTCTTCGGGCATCGATATCTGACAATTTACTACAAATATGGGCCAGAAGGCATGACTAAGTACATTTGAAGGGCCGGCTGTAGCCTGGCGTCTGCAAAGCAACCAAACTGTCAAAGAAATGGATTCTCTATTTGTATTCATGCTGCTGTGACAGCAATTCTCGAGCCTTTCGAAAGTTTGCAATAGCCACGACGATCTCATGACCAAGAGCAGTAACATCGGAATCTGCCTCAAATTTGATAGTCATCGTTGAAACCTAATCTGTGTATTAAATTCTGTATGAATTCAAGACTTCAATATGAGTGAGAAACTGAATTAGGGGAATCATGAATGGTTACGATAATAACGACTCGTTGTGATGTTCTTATCAGTATATGTGTCATACTACCAGAGAAACGATTAATTTATTTCATCAAACCAAATTAGGTTTATATGATTAGAGTAGGAAAATTTAATGAATAATAGTATTACATTGGCATAATAGCCTTCGAGGAATGGTCTCCCCGTGGCTTAATTGAAAGTATATACCCCGCTCTGCCGCAGGATGAGAAGCTGCACAGCACTACATATTCGTGCACTCCTCACAACCTCAGGGTCTCCAGAAAGTTATTATAATCTGTGTGTTGCCCTACAGTAGAAGGCGGCTTGATCCGAAGTCTCTAGCCACTTTCATTAGCCCCGTTTAAAGACTTCAGATCGATTTCGATTACTTATACCATCTTAAGAAGCAGAGACTCAAAGAAGCCGCATCCTCCATCATCTCTTGTCTCGCACTACAACATTTCGGAAACAAAAGTTAAAGCAAACCGTCCTTGCAACAAAAGATCAAATCAAAAACTTATAACAATGTCTCCTTCAAAATCTCTCGCTCAGAGGTCTAATGCCACTTGCGATGCGAACTTTTTATCGAGCATATATCAAATGACGACGGAAGAATCTTCACAACAATTACATTCAAGCCACCAAGCAATATGAATGGTGAAGAGATGGATAAAGCGGACTATGAAAGCGAGGTTGATGTAGATGGGATGACAACCAACTTAATGGGGTCCTATTTGACTTATCCAACCCACGGAACGGACTTGGTGAGGCATCGGATCATCAAAGCAGTGAGTTGGGAGAAGTAATTCGCAAAGCTCTTCGAACCAAACAAACCTCACGGATTCCAGGATGTCCCCCCAATAGATTTCAAAAATATAGACTTTAACCAGCTGAATAATTTGTACACGTCTATGCAGCCTACAATATTCAATATCGTGTAGTAGTCTCGCAAGCCTATCCTGTCCACGTCGGAAATCCTTATCAACCTCGAGGGGGCGCTGCAGTAATAGCTAAAGGGGAAGTACGAGCGTTGGTGAGGCAAAGAAAGGGAAAAATGAAAAGAGTAGAAATACATTATACTTTTTATATTTGCTTCGCTGGAGTCGAGTATAAAAACTTCAGATTGATTTCGATTATTTATACAGTACTCAATATATTGATTTGCAATTGACCAACCAAACAACCGCGGGAACATATGATTTTGATTGTAGTGGAGTGGAGAATAGTAAATGATCACGAAAATTAACCCTACCTGGTATCCATTTCAAATAAGCCTCGGTTCAAAGAGAGAAAGAAAGCATGTGGGAAACGGTGCTCCTACTCTTTTCCTCCTAACTTACAAACAAATTGTACAATAATAAAGACATAAATTCAACATCTATACCGTCAGCACTATTATATTTTTTGAAATAGAAAGAAATAGACCATTAATAGATTTTAGATTCTTCTTTTTCAATACCAACAAACATCATAATCAAAGAAGAGAAGAGAAGAGAAGAGAAGAGGTTTATTGGTCACTATGCCGTTCAACACGAAATTAACCAGAGCGTTGGGTATTGAATGTAAGTTACATACTTATGCGCGATTCCGCTTCATCTTTAACACTTGTATCGTGTAGTACCTATCGTCCAGGGTGGTATGCAATGGGTAGGATATGCAGAACTTGCTTCAGCGGTCTCGAACGCCGGAGGTCTTGGGATCTTAACTGCCTTAACTCAACCAACACCCGAAGACTTACGCAAAGAGATTCGAAGATGTAGGACAATGACCAAGAAACCTTTCGGTGTAAACATTACTTTGTTACCTTCAATCAATCCTCCTGAGTGAGTCCATCTGCACATCATGCTCTCCCTTAGCCTAGTATATACTGTCTGCGGACTACTTGGTCGTATTTGAGGTGGCAAGGGGTTTAATTCTCTGTTCCCGCTTAGTCGAACGAAGGCTAAAGTATGAGTTCTCTAGTTATGGCGCATATGCACAAGTTGTTATAGATGAGGGCATTCGAATTGTCGAGACTGCGGGAAATAGTCCAGGTCCGATTATAAAGATGTTGAAAGCAGTTGGAATAATCATATTACACAAATGCACGACCATCCGTCACGCTGAGAGTGCCGTGAAATTGGGCGTTGACTTCTTGAGTATCGATGGCTTCGAATGTGCCGGGCACGTTGGTGAAACGGATATCACAAATTTCATTCTTCTCAGCAGAGCGAGGCAATCTTTAAAAGTTCCTTTCATCGCGTCCGGGGGATTCGCAGACGGGCAAGGTCTTGCGGCAGCACTGAGTCTTGGCGCGGAAGGTATCAACATGGGAACACGATTCATGTGTACGGTTGAAGCACCGATACATAAAAACATCAAGGATGAGATAGTGAAGGCCTCGGAAGTCGATACTCAGCTTGTCCTTCGCAGGTGGAAGAACACATCGCGATTATATAAGAACAAGATTACGAAAGATGTGGTGAAAATCGAACAAGAGAGTACAACTGGGGAATTCTCGGAAGTTGCGCCATATGTGAGCGGTAAGAGAGGGAGAGAGGTCTTCATCAACGGAGATCCTGATTATGGCGTAAGTATTAATCTCCCCATTCCCTTTTCTCCAGAAGATCCAATACTGACCCATTCGCAGGTTTGGACGGCTGGTCAAGTTATTGGCCTAATCCACGATATTCCTACTTGCGAAGTGCTTTGCAAGCGCATCGAAAAGGAGGCAGTAGAGACTTTGAACAAAGCTTCATCGCTCTTCCAACCAACAAGCAAACTCTGATTATATTTTAGAATGATATACAATGTTTTTTTTTGATCTTCATTTGACCTGTGGTCCAATATAAGTGCTAAATAAGTCCAACCCCCTCTTAACTCTTGATGCTGGAACCTGGCAAACCTGCAGGCTGTCGAGCCACATGCCTCGACTTGTGGCTCGACGTTAGGGTTTATTTTCTGTCTTTGGGAGTCTTATTGGTATTCCGCCGACTAAGCAGCCCACAAAGTAATTTCGCAAACAATTTTAGATTATCTCCTTGTTTTGAAAAGTTTTTCTGAACCAAAATTTCCACACTTTTCTACTCTCCTTCCCATCAACTCTTATTTTCCGCTTTCCTCCATTATTTTCCCGCTCCACTCTGACGACGAAGATCAAAAGTATCTTTTACAACCTTATCAAACGATACTTCGAGCAGTTTAGTACTGCAGATATTTGACGTAGGCTTACCACCTTCCGATATTAACACCGGTTGATGCTCAATCCTGAACTGGAGGCTGCTTCGCCCTAAAACCGCCTGGTTCAACTTTTGAGTATCACCATCCGCAGCAATAACCCATTATATGCATCAAATTATTCATCGACGGGTATGAAACCTTTATTACGCATCTATGTCTATATCGGTCTCCATTATTACCATTGAATCATGGTAATATAAACTACAAAATGCAACCGTACAATCACTGTGTAGCATAGCACTCGAGCTTTCTTTGAGATCATGCCCGAGGGTTTACCAGAGCTGCCTATAACTACAACAACTGGTTCCGGGTAAGCATATGCAAGAAGGGTTCACATTACAGGACAGCTCTAGAAACCACAAAGTCCTAGGCAACAACTCAACAGCCCAACTCAAAATCCATCTTTCGCTCTCGACAGTTACAAGGCTATCTCCTTGATCGCCATTGTCAAGGGCACTTGACTCTACTTGCTGATGCACACGAATCACCCTTTCGAGTTTTTGGTTCCGCGAGTAGTAGATGGAAGTCATACTCCTCCTGGAGCGAAAATAGAAGCAGTCTTCCAGATGCCGAACTTCTTGCTCGTCATAAAAATTATAGTATGAAGCAAATGAAGGAAGAAAAGAGAATTTAGTCCTGGGTTCTTTAGTTACCTCGGTGGTTCTTTTCAGTTATTTATGGAGTCCATTCTCGAAGTCAACAACAACTCGGTGCTGCTGACGATACTATACCAATGGGAGACATGTCATGGGGGTTTGATAAAAGGATAGTCCAGTCTGCCGCAACTCAGCGACTTCTGTGTGTGGAATAGGGAAACAAGAACCGAAACTAGAAAAACCCTGCGTGGCTCAGAACCCTAAACTGTCGGTATTTGTTCCGAGTTCCTAGCTGATTTCAGCAAGTATTCTGACGATTGCGACGCGGATGCCAAACCTGTTGTTTTCATGGAGAGTACCATTCACAGCTTTGAAAGGGTATTGGAAGGAGTGAGCGCTTGCACCAATGCTGGAATTAATCCATCATCACATACTAAGATTAGCCTGCTGCCCTCGTCTTGTACTACTAAGTCTTTGTATAAACGACTACAAGAACCTCCGATATTTAGCTGCCTCCCTAAGGAGGCAGCCCTGCCATTCGGACCGCCGTATTCACGTTTATGAGCTCATGAAACACTTTACCAGAATTCGGCAGAGTTGTGCAAGCCAAATCAAAAGACTATGGTGGTCGATCCCCTCTATCCGATGCGAGGAAGATGGCCTGGTCTACCACCCTCAACTTCCAAATCCCATATGAAGCCGGGATTTAATCAAGTCAGTCGGAACTCGAGAGAAGAGCGATCTTGTGTTCAAAAGAAATGGTAAGAACATTTTGGGATTAGACGCGGAAGCTTTGTACAAAGGGAGAAATGGATCTCGAGCACATATTGTGCCACTTCTCTAGAATGGTTTGTTGAGAGGATCGGCCGTGGCTTCCTTCGTCTTTAAGATTCGACCTTCTGTCTGGTAGACAGCCATTTGGGAAGTAAAATCATCAAGGAGTATTTGGTCTAATACGCATCCGTCATATGTGGCTAGAATTTTCGCGTATAAGGCACTGCTGTACGGATTGCGTACGAGCTTAATTTCCTCAGCTTTACAGAAAGTGACTGAGATGACAATAGTATATCTCTCCTGGTCCAAAAAACAGTAGAGACGTCACGATTGAGATTGCGAGGTCCCTCTCCTCCTATCGTTTCGCATTCGTGGACGAAATTTCGATGATCCTTCTTCCTAAGGAAGGTTGAGGATATGACTAAGTGTAGAGTCAAAACCAGCAAGTCGAGAAAACAGAGGTCGCGTGAGCGATAATCACCCCCTTTTACACATATGCATACACATACAAAACCTGGTTGATAACCAAGAAGAAAACATCGAGATCATCCTCGCGGTAATTCGTGTGTATGGTATCTTCCAAGGAAGAAGAGATGCTGAAGATGCCTAAGGCTTGCCGACTTCATCGAAATCTTTGCCGTAGTGAAATTGTCAGTGCCATTAGCACTACAAGCCAAAACCTCTACTAGCAGGGGCGTTGGAAAAGTGACCACGGAGCTTTTCAGTTGTGGGGGAAAGGGCCCGCTAGCATGGGACGCCTATCTATCGAAGATCTATCATTAATATCCCGATGTAATATCCGATCCAAATACGTTTCTGGTTTAAATTAAGCTAGTCTTGTAGAGGTCTTCAAGAGTAATCCAAACCTTATTGTAAGTATTCAATAATTGCAAAAAGAAGGAATCCCACTGATATGCATCTTAGGGATGCCAAATCATCAACTACCGTATTTGGGAGTCATGAATCCTTTAAGGTCTCCCTTCAGATCACCTTAATAACATACCTTCAATACCACCTCCTCTACCATTAATTCTCTGCACTTGTGTATTGCATCACCAGCAGAGAGTTCTGAATCGTCATAAATGGAATATAGCGACGTAGAATTAGAATTAGAATAGTTAGATACAGTAGATTGCCAATTTCAAAGCCTATAAGATAATTAACACATCGCCAAATCCCACATCCACAAAACGCCTCTTAACCTCGATCCACGCCTCAATCGGAGCAGATCAAGGAGGTAAGTATGGATTAGAGTATTCATGATATGCGCCCGAAGCAGTGTTAAGTTAAAGTCTTGAGTAGAAAAAAGAAATCAAGACTCTAGTGGTGATTATACGTTTGCTCTGGGCTGATTATATTTCTTACGTCTTGTCGTTTCAAGCTTCGAGGAGTTATCTATTGGTTCAAAGAGGCAGGAGTATGTTACCGCGCTCCGCTACCTATTGAATCCCCAAACCAAAGTCACCGTCAGCAGCCGAGACGCATCCTGTCAGTGGGGGAGCAATGGGAAAAAACCCACCTTCGTACCCACTGGTGGTTTTAGCCATTTCGAGGTCATCGTATTTTGAGATGTGCAAAGTGGTCATGACAAGATGAGCCTGAACCTTGAGAATGTACTTGGTAGCAGGTATGGAGGATATATCCCAAGATCATCACCTGAATTTATTAGAAGAGTTTAAGGCAAAGGATTAAGACGGGCTGCGAACATGGGATATGTCGACGGTCTCAGCAGGTAACACAGTCATAATATTCGGACAGCCGTGCATGGTTTTCCCTTCGAACAATACCCACCGTCCACGAAGCCAAGTGAGTATGCCGGGAAGCCTTTGCATTTCCTTAGCGTTCCCAAAGAGTCACTCACGATCATCAAATGTCGAACATTTAAGTATAATTTGCAATGTTTTTACTTTCTTATTTACTCCCCTGCCTATCTATATCTAATTGTGAACCCGTCCCTTTCTCATCCCAAACGTGGTAATCCCCTATCAATCATCCATTCATTATCCATCGCAATCCCTTAGGATACGTCGATCATAGATTAAACCGAAAGAAGGCCATCAACATCATCGTGAAAAAGAAAAAGCCCATAAAAAGCAGACTAGACTTGAAAATTAGGATTGTGCCAACTAAGCCATCTTGCAAGATAACATAAAAGCTTCCGAAGGAAAATCGTAGCTCCATTCGTTCAGCAGTGCAAGGGTCGTTGAAACACAAGGATGATCTATGAGTACATGTGTCTGTGTGGTTGAAATGTTTCCTCTTCAAAATTCGGAAGAATAGAAGATAAATATTCATTGACCAATAGGATGATATTGTTTCGTGTGCGAAGAATGCGAGAGCATGGTCGAGAAATCGAAATGTTGCCACCAAAGCGCAAATAACTTTTCCGGAACCGCACCGTAAGCAGAGATAATTAACATGACGCCTGATTAGAAAAAGAGTCGTTAAATGGTAAAGAGAGTGGGCAATTAAGCCTTCTCTTCAGCCTTGTCATCACCGTCCTTGACCTCACCACCGTCCTCACCCTCACCCCTGTTCTTGACGTATTCGTCGTAAACAGTAAGAGCCTCGTCAACCTTGGCGCGAAGTAACTCATCATTCTCAATTCTGAAAAAGATAAAACGTTAGTCAATTGACACCACAGTTGAGAAGATTTCGAGTACTTACAAATTCACAAGCTCCTGGTTTTCCATCTCCAACAACATTCCAGTGATCTTGCCTGCCAACTCTGGTTGGAGGTTCTGGATCTTGGGGAACAGAGCCTCTCCGAGAAGTTGCTTCTGTTGTTGAGTAGGGACGTTTTGAAGCTGTGCCTGCAACATACCACCGGCAACACCATCTTGAGGCAATTGAGGCATACCAGGAACCTGAGGAGGCATGCCACGACCAGCTTGTGGTGGGAAACCCCCAAACTGAGTCGGACGACCAGCCTGAGCTCCACGACCAGCCATGTTACCACCTTGTCTAGCGCCTTGCTGTTGTTGCTGTTGGAATTGAGGCATTCCTTGCTGAGGCATGCCAGGGATAGCCATATTGGGTGGCATGCCTTGCATACCTTGCATTGGTCGAGCATTTGGTCCACCACGTCCACCAGCAAGAGCAGCAGCTTGTTGTGCTTGTTGCATCGCAGCCAAGAATTGTGGATTATTTTGTTGTCCATATGGAGCTCCGGGAGGGAATTGTCCTGGAATACCATACATATTTGGTGGCATCTGGGGAGCGGCTGGTCCACCACGACCGCTTGGCTGAGGAGGGAACCCGCCGGGGAATTGACCTGGACCACGAGCACCTTGAGCACCTGGCATTGGCATACCGGGTTGGGATGGGAATGGTATACCACGTCCGCCTTGAGGCATGAAGCCAGGCTGTTGAGGTCCGTTGGGGTAGAACATAGGAGCTTGCATGTATTGCTGTGGCATACCAGCAGCGGCAGCGGCTTGTTGCATGCGAATTTGGTTGCGTGCTTGAATGCTAGCTTCCAATTGGCTCTTTCTGACATCCTTGCGCTGAGCGAGAGCAACGTAAAGTGGCTTGTTGTTAACCATGCGCTGGTTCATCTCAGAAACAGCCTTAGTGGCTTCATCTGGGTTGTTAAAGCAGACGAAACCAAAGCCCTTGCTCTTACCAAGAGGACGCTTTGACTTGGATCCGGAAGCATCTTCTTCCTTCTCTTCCTCACCTTCCTTCTTATTCTCCTTGTTTTTCTCCTCGTCCTCCTTCTTCTCAGCTTCAGTCGTCTCGGGTGGAGTATCGCGCATGACCTTGGCAGAAGTGATAGCACCATATGGTGCAAACAAATCACGGAGTTTGTCATCGTCAATCTCATCATCCAAATTCTTCACATATAGGTTGACACCCTGGTACTTTGAAGCCTTCTCAATGCGAGCAGCTTCGTACGAACGGCGGAGCTCTTCCTCACGTTCATGCTTCTTCTGTGCGCGACCAACATAAAGGTCTTGACCCTTAAAGTCCTTCCCATTAAGCTCGTCAACAGCAGTAGCTGCATGTTCATGATTGATAAAGTTAACGAAACCGAAACCACGGCTCTTGTTGCCTTCAGAATCGCGGGCAAGGGAGGCTGAGGTAACATCGCCAAATTTCTCAAACAACTCGCGGAACTCCTCATCGGTGACCTCGACAGGAATGTTCTTAACGTAAATGTTGGTGAAGTTTGCCTTCATCTCCTCAAATTTACTTTGGCGATCCTTCTTTGGGATGTGGTGACCAACAAAGACCTTCTTCTCATTCAAAAGCATACCGTTAACGTGCTTGATAGCTTGGGAGGCAGCCTCATCGGTCTCGTAGTGAACGAATCCGTAACCCTTAGAAGCTCCAGACTCGTCTTGAGCAACCTTACAACTCAAAATATTTCCAAAAGCAGCAAAGGTATCATGGAGAGCCTTGTTATCAATAGCAACATCCAAGTTCTTGATAAAGACGTTACCCTGGCCAGTCTTTCGCAATGCGGGGTCACGTTGGGACCACATAATTCGGCATGGGCGACCCTTGATCAAAGTGTAGTTAAGTTCCTCCAAAGCCTTCTCACCATCCAACGTCACGTTGTAGTTGACATAGGCATATCCCAGAGATCGACGAGTGACAGCATCACGGCAAACACGAATGGAAGCAACGGAGCCGATCTGCGAGAAGAGCTCAAAGAGCATGGCTTCGGTGACGGATGGGTCAAGTTCACCGACATAGAGAGATGCGGAAGCTGAAGGAAGGGGAGCAACAGGAGTAGGTCCTGCGGTATCGGTCTCATTGTTTGGAATATCGGTATTGACACCAATTTGATTTCCATTCAAGGAAGTGTTGTTCAGGTCAGAAGCGAGCTGGTCGACAGCGCTGGGGGCATGTTCGGCAGACATATTGAAAAATCTACTTTTTTTTTCAAAATATCAAATCAGTATGCGCTTCAAAAAAGTTTTCGCGTTTTTATTCTGCAGAAACAACAATGTAGCAACAAAGGATAAGAATCGCACGGGTATAAAGAGATGATATTCAAGTGGCTTACCTGTTAAGTTGAGAAAACTTTCTTGATTTGAAAATGAGAGTAGATATTTGGAGGGGTAATGGATTTCCCTGAAGGATTCGTTACAAAACTGAATATTGGATAGAAAAATAGATGCGAGGTGTTTTGAGATATACGCACAATGTTGTAGCGTCGTAGGTCGGATTTGGATGGAATGGTGTGAAGTTATTCTGAGAGGGCGGTCGAAAAAAAAAGTATCGATCGCAAACCTGGGGATTTTATGGGGGGGTTTTTCAAATTTTTTTGATCTCTTAATGAAGAGGGGTTTTCTAATTAGAAAAGGCGAAGAAGAACGAAAAAAAGAACGAAAAGATTTCGTACTTTATATCCGCTATTGTAAGACTTTTTGATGAAGTTGTTTTTTTTGGGTTGTTGAAGGAAGGAAGAAGAAGAAGAGATTCTCAAAAAACCATAGTCGCAACAAACATTAAAAAAAACTTTAATCTTTTTTTTTTTCTTAGAAATTTCTGTGCGCACTAAAACTATACTTATATTGATCTAGCTTCTTATTAACATTTTTAATATAATAGGTCATTTCATTGGAATTGTGTTATTAATTTATATGATTAATAATGAATTTTTATATAACTCTTCTTATAATTGGACAAAAAAATAAAAAAAATAAATTTCCTTTTTATAAATCATTGAAAAATTGAAAATTGAAAGGAGAAGATTTGAATTTAGTAAAATGTGTATGGTGAATTCTAAAAGAGGATAAGCAAATAATACCTAATATGATTTTAGTAGACGATAAGGAGGATAGAACATTCATTATCCCACCAAGTTCTATTAAAAAGGAACGATAAGGAAAATATAGTGGGATGTGATTGTGATTGTGATAATGATATAATGTTCCCATTCTTATGAGTTGGTACCGGTAGACTAAGGTAAGGTAAGGTTTAAATCATTTTTAAAAGTCTGGCCAGCCTTTAGTTCTACCACCAGTACACCAAGTGATACAATACAGTATGATTCCTGCCTGTTAATAATTCCACCTAATACTTAAGACCGGAAATCGGTACTTACCCTAAAGTTATCTATCTACCTATCTAGGTATCTACCAGTATATTTCCTTTATTATAAGGAACCCGTACCTAGATATTTTTCAAAAGCGGCACCTGTTCATAAGGCTATCAAATACTAAATACTTTTCCAAGTACGATAAGGCGGTATAGCAGCATTTGATGGGGTTACTAGTACAGGTATTGGAAAAGGCTGTCGAAGCAAAAGGTAAAGCACAGTATTTTCTAACCTAGCATTTCTCAGTAAGCTTTCGATGATTACAATTATGAGAGTGCATTCTAGTTACTTCATAGGTAGTGTAGTCCTGTTAAACCTCAAATTATTCCTACCTATATCTACATACTAAGGTACCTTTATTACCTACCTAAAAAACCTGCCTAGTACTAATCATATTGAAAATTAATTCTAGACTTCTTTCTCATTTTGATCTTCTCTTTCGTGAATCCTAAAAGAAAAAGCAGTCATCATTGCCTTTGATTCCATTCCCCGAATAACTCCGTTATAATTTCAATAATCAACTGAACCAACCCACCAACCAACCACACCTCATATAATCATTTCCGGCACTTCGGTTGAGATCCATAAAGTTTCTGTTCGGTATGCTGTTTTGCTCATGATAAAACAGTTATAATCAATTATAAAGAAAGCGAATGAAAGCACCAAACATCTTTTTGGAGAATCATTTAAACCCTCAAAGATGTTCCAATCATTTAGTGGGAGTTCTCGTCGTCCGAGACAAGTCAACCTATCCGGTCAAAATGCGAATCCATTTAATGCTACCACCTGGACTCCTTCAGCTCCAGGAACTAATAGAACTCTCGCGCAGGCCCAACAAGAAAGGGAGCAACGACAACGCGAAAGAGATCGGCTGAATGCCTCGAAACAAATCCAAAGGGTATGGAGGGGCCACAATACAAGGAGAGAATTAGCAGAACAACGGCGGCAGATCTATGATGGGGAATATACTGGGAGAGATGGAAATGACGCCGCAACGACTTTACTTCATAAGGTGCGATTGTTACTTGCATTCTGCAACGTTCGAAAGGCAGAGGATATTGCGCGTTTGAAAGCACTCAGCCAGGAAATATTGGGACAGAATGATCCTTCCTCCTTCATTGCTTGTGAAGGTGTGCAACGCTTACTATATCAACTTGCAAACATCATCCTCAAGGCTCTTCATATGTGTGTACAGGATTCTCTCCGCCTTCTGCTCTGCTCAAAACTAACTACTTGTAGCTCTCTTCCAAATTGTGAAGATAGCTTGCTGAACTTATTACTGTCAATACAACTCCACCGTCCAGATATCTCATGGCGCATCTCTACCTCATATTATGACTTTCTTTCCTCCCTTGTTCTTAAAGAATCGCAGCCAAAAGAGCGACGGGAGATGCTTGCCTATGCAATTGCACTACCCGTCAGAGAGCCATCCCCGTTATCTGGTATGCCACTCATTGCTCGGACCTAATAGACTCAAGATTCTAACTCCTCGCAGATGAATCAATACTTCACATCTACTCAGCTATGGCATCTCATCTTTTGATAACATCTGATTTAGACATTAGGCTTGGTGGACTTCAACACCTCGCTTCAATTATCAATATCAACCGGCTTGGCGGGGCCATAGTTCAGGAATATACAACTGATGCGATTGCTCATGTGAGACCTGAGTCAAGGCTCTGGCTTCTTGCTCACTTTATCGCACTTTACAACTTACGGAAGCAAAGTGACCAAGAACCCGAGTTGTTGAGAGCACTGTCTCTTCAACTTTCAGTTTGTTCAAGCGACATAATTGGTAGAATTGACGGTCCCAATTCAACGTCTAACGACCCATCGCTGCCTGAGTTTGTCAGAAGCAAAATTTCATCCTTGGTCAACAAAAGCAGTATTACAAGCTTGCTAGAAAAGTTCAATACGTATGTCAATACCATGCCCTCCCCGCCATATACTTACGATTTTTTGATTAGTGATTATGCCAAGGGCTCAATAAGAGGACAAGAAGATGCTAGCCTACTAGCCAGCTATGCCCTTACCCTTCTGAGAATATTTCCAAGTCGTGCAGATGAGATCCGAATGTGGTTGTGTCTTGGGACTATGATAGTCCCGAATGGGAAGGAAATACCAGCTTTGAAATTTTTCTGGTTGGCAATGAGTTCAACTAGTACTTTCACCGCCATTATGGGGGATTCGACTGCTGCATTGGATATACTACGTCCACAGAAACCGCAAAGCAATGAGTCCTCTTCGTCTGATCTGGTCAGAGACCGTGAATGGAGGACGATACTACTCTTCCTGGAACTCTATACTTTTATACTTAAATTAACTGATGATGAGGAATTTCTCAGCGGTTCCTCGGAGATTGGCCATCTTGGCGAGAAATCCTCAATGATGCGAGATAGCGCACTTCCTATAGACTCCGTAAAGAAACTCACCCTCTTTCTCAAGAACATCTCCTTCACAACTTTTTATAATGCCGCTGAACTTTCTGGCGACGACCAACCTATCGTTGAAGGTGGCCTCGGTTCCTATTTCGTTATTAATGGGAATCCAGGGAGAAGCCATTCTTCTTCCGCCAATTCATCATTATCACCCGATAAAACAAGTCGGCCATTTGCAGGAATTACTGGTATGACATTTTACTACGTCCGAACCATAGTTATTGGAGTAATGCGAATGCTTTACGAACGAGATTCAAGACGCCGATTCTTACCAAAAGACCATTGGCTTATGACGACGCGGTTTGATATGGAAGGATTCATTCCTGCGGTTGTCATGGAGGAAGAAAGACGACATGAAGTTGACGAGGACCAGGGCGACGGTGATGATAGTATGGATGATGAGTTCGTATCTAGTGAAAATTCGCCTCTTGTTGGTATGGCCCGACCACGACGGGTGGTACAAATCGAAAGGATGATGGAACAACACCGCAAAGCTGCTAGACAAAAGATTCAGGCTACAGTTGGACCGCGACTCGAAGTACTGCAAAACATGCCATTCGTGATACCATTCGAAACTCGTGTTACGATCTTCCGCCAATTTGTATATATAGACCAAACTCGTCGAAGAGGTGGAAATCCCGACCCTGAAGTCTGGAGAATGTCGATTGCTCAACAGTCAGTAATGCAGGGACACCGTCAGGCCGCCAGGGAAGTTTTGGGTAGGCACACTGCACAAATACATAGAGATCGTATCTTTGACGATGCTTACGATGCTTTTTATGATCTTGGTGAAGGCCTCAAGGAGCCTATTCAAATTACTTTTGTGGATCAGTTCGATACTCAAGAGGCTGGGATTGATGGTGGTGGAGTGACAAAGGAGTTCCTCACCAGTATTACGAACGAAGCATTTCGCTCCGAGAACAGTGGCGATCTTTTTGTAACCAACAGTCAAAACTTACTGTATCCTAATCCAGCAGCACTTGATGAACGAAGAGAATTTCTGAAAGAGGCTGGTTTCACAGAAAATACTCCTGAATTTCATGAGAGTATCACCGATCGGTTGAGACAATACGAATTTCTTGGTCGCGTTATTGGGAAATGCTTATATGAAGGAATCCTTGTCGATGTCAATTTCGCCGGATTTTTCCTTCTCAAATGGACAGGCTTGCACTCAGGTCAAGACTATAGGGTCAATATTAATGACTTACGTGACCTAGATGAAGAACTCTACCAAGGTCTTCTCAAACTCAAAAACTATCCTGGAAATGTCGAAGATTTCGGACTGGATTTCACTATCGTTGATACAGTCCCCGTACCCGGCTCTCCCACTTTGAAGATTACCAGAGAGCTAGCACCAAATGGCTCAAACACCCCCGTTACTAATGAAAACCGCGCCCTTTACATTGCTTATGTAGCTCGTCATCGTCTGCAAATTCAACCATTTAAACAAACTGCCGCCTTCCTTCGAGGCCTTGGCCAAATTATCAACCCCTCTTGGCTCGGCATGTTCAATCAATCCGAACTTCAAACTCTGATTGGCGGTGAATCATCACAAATTGACATTGACGACCTCCGACGCAATACCCAGTACGGTGGGGTTTACGAAATTGGGGATGATGGCCTTGAACATCCTACAATTCAGATTTTCTGGCAAGTCATGAGAGAAATGAAAGACGAGGATCGCAGGAAAGTGTTGAAATACGTGACGAGCACTCCCAGAGCTCCACTTCTCGGATTCTCGCAGCTGATACCAAAATTTAGCATCAGGGACAGTAGTGCGGATGAAGAGAGGCTACCAAGTACTAGTACATGCGTTAACTTGCTAAAACTACCAAGGTATCAGACCGTGGAGAAGTTGAGGAGTAAGTTGTTATATGCGGTCAATTCCGGGGCTGGCTTTGATCTTTCGTGATTGGAATATTACCCTGGAATGCTGGAGAATAAGTTTGCTTGATTTGATCGGATTGGGAATGATTGCTCAATCAATGATATATGATGACTAGATTTATGATGGTGGGGTGACAACTCATGATGAACGCCCAACTCGTGATGAGATTATGCATATCAAGGCGTTTAAGAGATCAGGGTAGTTGGTTGTGGATTGGGGGAAATGAATGGGTACTAGATTACAAGAAGTATGTGCGTGCATTTGGTAGAGCGGGGTAGATGAATTTAAGAGATGAAAAGAGGAGCGGGGAGAGCCATTACGTTAAGAGAAGTAGGTTAGCAGGGCGTACAGTGGCTATAGCATAGATTGGAGGTGGTGGGTATTGGTGCTTAGTGGATTGGTCGGTGGACGTGGATGCGAATGGGGATGGGGATGGATATTCTGGATCGATGATGGATGGATACGAATATGTAGAATAAAATAATATTTGATACGGTTGGTATTAGTATGGAATACTTGACTTACTTTACTATTCAATATTTAATGTGTTTTAGATGCCTTGTATGGACTGATGACCGTGTGCCGGGCAGTTACTTACTTGGTTCGTCTGATATGGGGTTGAGTAGTCCGCAGAAAGTTATAATATGAATGTAGCAAGTGAACGCAGGCTTATAAGTTGTAATTAAGTTGAAGTACCCTTCGGAAGATGGCTTATTTAAAATCCCTTGGGTATGTAGTCTAAAGCAAGTAAGGCGTCTGTCTGAGTAGTTCCTCCGGATCTAGAAGTTCAAAACAATGCATGCGCAGAGGAAGGAACACATATTTTGATGATGACATATTTAAACCTGTAGGCTCTACTAGTCCCTTCTATGTAGATCGGCACCACACCTCGAATCCCGCTCGCTCGACTATTATGTGTATTCGTGGGGGCTTTTCTATCAATAAACATAGCGAGTTGCTACTTTGCTAGGTGGAAAAATAAGGAATTTTAGGATTCGTTCCTTACTGTGCTATCCTTGTGTCTTTCTATGTATATTGAAACATGAAGGCGTAAATCACAAGTAAAGACCGAAGGTGACTTGAAGATGGAGGAGTGGAAAGAAGTTGTATCAAAACCACTACTTGCGTATTGTATTGGAGAATTGCGCCATAACATACATCTCAATGAGGATGATATGGTGGAAAGACCTTGTAAAGGGGGTAGAAATGTAGATAAATAACTAGATATGACCAAGCACATTAAAAAATCAATTCGTATCTTCAATAATATTGGTGTAAACATATGAGTTGACCCACTCGGGTCACCTCGTACAATAGATATACCGTATTCTTTCGATTCAACCGATTGCCGCTAAAGTGGTGACTTTCGATTTAAAGGCAATCTGATATTTTGATTCAGTCAAAAGTAGAAAAGAACTGGGGTCTTCAAGCTCACTGCTCAGGTTGGTTTGATGATTCTGAAAGTGAGGCTCTTTTCAACTCTTAATCCGGCTGGTAAAACGCTATAAAAAGGTTTTTTGGTAGCGGCACCCGATTGAATCGAAAGAATACGATATGGGTTACCTCATTCATATATGGAAAAAATAGACATTCGTTTAGACCCGATCAGGATGGGAATGTTGGAGAAAAAAAAAAGTTGTGTATACATTTGACATCATTGCTACACCACGATCAAGTGTTTTCTTGGTTGTTCCTTTTTGAAGAGAATGCGGCGGCTATGCTTTTCATTGATGATTATGGTTAACTGTGGTTTATTGAAATTTTGGAATTGGTTGCGGGGTGTGTTTGTGGGAGAGTGGACGAGAGGTATACAGGCAAGGGCTAATACTTAGTAGTCTGTGCTAGCCTGGTCAGCTAGACTAGCTGTTACTTGTGGGTTACCAACGAGTTTGTAGCTCAAGAATAGTGGCGGGGAAGAAACCTTACTTCTACCATGCTTTATCTATCCTGTGCGCTTGGATGAATACAGGGGATCATTCAACCCCAGATGCTGTGCAGCAAAACAATATAACCTTCTGTGGAAGAGCATCAGAGATTAGATCCGTTTAGATCAGATCAGATCCATCATATTGGATCACATTAGATAAGGACGGATTAGGGATACCTGCAGTTTGCTAGATCTCCAGAGAACGGATTTAGAAGACTTGAGTGAGTTTGTCATTCCTGGCCATGCTGCCGTTGAGATCCTGATTTAACGGTGTGGCATAAAGTTGTAATTTCCTACAGTAGGCAAGTATCATTGCTGACTTAAGGATATTCATGATGAAGCTACCGGTAACTTGGGAATTTAGAACTAATACTGACGTTCATAGATTAATTGAATTTTTCAAATCAACTACCTAGGTTAGGTAGTTTGTGAATCTAGTTTGCGGATTATAAGCGCTTCATGTTTCGTTTGATCCACTTCAATGTGAATCATATCTACCAAGTACCCAGGTACCGGAGCTGTAGATGATGTGATATAATGGACCCTTGAAAGTTACCCGAGACAAGACTAGGCCAGCTTAGTCTAGTGTTACACAATTGAAGAATAAGCTCGGCCGAAATAAAAATGACATATATTCACCTCACGGAGAGGGATTTTTGTCTAATCAGTGGTTAGTCACTCAGTATGAAAAGTTCAAAAAGTCTTGCGAGTAGTTCTATGAGTAGGAAGAATGAATCGGATTGAATTGAGTTGAATAGTTTGTGTTGCGTCTATCACCTATTCTATATATTGTCACCAGCGTGATATGTTTTAAAGATATTGTTAGGAACGATTCATTCATTCGTTGTCGATTTGGATACAGCCTATTATATCCTCTGCGCTGCGTTCTTACATGATCCTAGACATATCATACTGTAAGGTTACCGATACAGAAGGGCTTGCTTGCTCATGTCATGCATTATATAAGACAAGGTTGCACGAAGGAGCTTTTTGGTATGCACACTTTCTTATCGTTCGCGTGCATACAAACCGGGGGTTTTCTGCCAAATGCGATCGATTCAAAATGCATGGCATGGCAGTGAGTGCAGTTGAGTTAAATGGTTTTGGCTAGTGGTCAACGCTTGCTAGGTACATATGATGTGCAACATTCGACGTTTGTGATATGATTCTTCTTCAGCCCTACACTTGGCAGATCATTTTCAGGGCTTTTTGGGTTGGAATGAGAGGAACAGTGCGCAAAGCTAATAGCCTAAACCTTGTTTTCCCATGCATGTAAGGTTAAGTTCAAACCACCCTAGCTCACCAGCTCGATTGGGACAAGTTGAATCTCCCATCCTTGAACAACTTCTACCAAAATAAACTTGCTGGTTGGAAGAAAGTAGTTAGGCTACCGGTATGCGCTATGAGACTTCTTCAACGCCCCACGTGATCTTTTTTTCAAATCGCCTACTGCGGCTTTCGGCATATCCAGAGATGCGGTTGATAGCACCCTTCTTTCTTTAGACCGGTCTAGACCAGTCTAGACCTTAGACTTTGGTGAGGAGGTGTTGGAGGTGCGTATGGGTATATAGATAGTGAAAAGATCCTGCCTTTGTACTACTTGCTGGTTCCCGTACAAATATAATTGTTGTTCCCTTCCTTGAATAATGAAAGGTCTTCTCGCGGAATTATCAAATAAAGGAATCTCGAGATTTTCGGCCAAAGGTGTTGTGACCCAAACTTCGGTCGCAGTTCCCAATCTACCACATCTCCTATTCGAATAGGTTCTTCTCCGACGACATCTAGGATAAGAAAAATATCAGTATACAATAAGCTTCAAGATGTTTTAGGTGAGTACCAAGGTCAAGGAAAAGAATCTTAGATAAAAAGAGTTAGAATGACCGTCGCACTGCAGCAGGCTACATACAATAACGACATACTAAGTGTCTGAGGAATTATTCACACATATCTCAGGCTGCCTTTCCACATCCTGATGATGCGTACGTAGCACTCTCTCATGATGAGGTTCAGCACTGCAAAGTCAACTTGTGCCAGCGAACAAAATTTCGACGGATACACCTCGACGATATCGACTCGCGAACCGACAAGAATATCGAATTTAGATTGAAGATAAATCATCGACGGTCGGTCTTCATTGCATGATAGAAACCACAAAAATTATCAGATGTCTAATCCATGCGGATCCCACGAGTCTTTCGTGGTGTAGGTAGCCACTTGAACACTCATCCGAAGCTGATTTCTTTCGAAGAATAACTAGAGTTTCCTGTGGCAAACCTCCGAACATTCTTATTGTCCTACTGCAACTGAACTAAAATTCGAATTTGACATTCCTTTTACCGTTTGAGGGTTAATGGAATGATGTGACTTGATTCAGAGCTTTACGATTTGGACTTTGGTTGATTATCTAGGAAGGGACGAACTGGAACCACCATTGGCAGGAATATAGCCATCCTACCAACTCTACTACCAACTCTTACGGAACGCGGGAAATATCCGACACGAAACAGCAATTCGACCACGAATTAAACTTCGAGTATCTACCAACTTGGATCTTTATCTCAAGCTGCTGTCTTTTTTTTTCACCCGAACAACCGATTCGCAGGAGGTACGGAATCATTAACGATCAAAGCACTTCTACGTCGATCCTTCGAACCTTCAACATTATACTTAATTCCCAACAATTTGATACAGGATTTTACGAGCCGTCAGCCATACCTGGGGAAGTTATCCAGAAATCCCGGAGGTATGAAGTTTCAACGATACCATTATTATGGTCTCACCGCAACAAGTCTTAGCATATAGCTACGTGATAGATCGCCGCATGCGGATATGCTGATGGCGGTGGCTTCTTTTTACTTGGGTCACGTAACATTCAAGATTTTCATAACCGGGGTCCAATTATGCTTCGCGCTCATATGATGTCCGACTCTCAAAGTATCTACGTCACTCCGAATTCGCAAGTCACAATTTCACTGATTACGATGAGGTAGCTTATTGCAGTACCGGCTTCATAAAAGCAGTGTCTACAACAGCAGTTGTCGAATTATACGTGCCACCGACTATGACATGGGTCAACTTTTTGAAGCCTGGAAGTGTTCCTAGGATTCGCGTACACAAAGCCTATCAACACTCCGAGAATGAGTAAAACCATACGAGACCTTGGATTGCGCTAGCCCAAACCAGAAGACGACTTATTTCTTTAACCCCTGGATAATGCAATCATGGTACGATATTCATATAATTTGACGGAATTATAAAGCCTAATTGTCTAATATCGGACTTTTGTACTACTGATTCTCTCTAAATCAATCGATTCTCATGATGAGCACGATTTGAAGCGCAGATTTGGGTGGATGTTTCAACGAACCAAATCGCAATCTACGCACATGACGAAAACCTGCGAACCCAACGGCCACCGAACAATTATTTTATACTAGTAGGACAATTCAATTTGTATTAGGAACACCAATAGGCTAGTTCTTGCCAGGAGACCACGCGATTCTTCATAAAGCCCGAACCAACCTGCCTCGCATGTGCAGCTGCATGCATATGGAAGAATGACTGCGATCTGACATAGAATCAATCCTACGACATGTTTAATCTCTATTGTTGCAAATTGAACACATATTTGCGAGTCAAACCTGCAAGGTATGTACGACAGTCACTAGGTTGTTTGCATCTGATTATCAATTGAGGTTTACAATGGACCAGATAACATGGCTCTATCCCGTCGTTCAACCGTCCTTTCATTAGATCTTGCCACCAAAGAACGGTTTTATTCGGTTCAGCCCTAGTGTTTGAAGATTGATCACATATCAAAAGTTGGAAGTCAAAGCGGGCTAGAAATGATTGGGAGGCAATGTTACATCACTTCCAAGCTGACCACTGAGGGTTTACTCAAAACTTCACATCTTTTGCTCAGTATACCACTTAATTGGAGGCTTGGTGGCTCTCTTTGCCTTGCAATGTCTTCATGTAATACATGAATTTGGAACCCATACTTTTATCAAATCTCGCCCCGCACACATCCAGGATTTGACGCCAATAAATGGATCCTGCCGTCCGTCGTCATGTACTTTGACTGCGAAGTGTTCTCTATCAGTCCATCCTTGCTTCTCTGCTACATTCTGCGGCGACATCCCACCATTACGTCGAGCTCGTCCTTCCCCAACAAAGCAAGAACAATATGCCTATTCAAACGTGAGATAACATGCCTCCACTTCACCCCACGCTGGGTATATTTGCCAAATTTGGTCCGCATTAGAGCACCAGCTTTGCAGATGCACCGCCAGCCATATGCGGTCGATAAACGAATGCACAAAAGCAAAGCATCTGCATGGTTGATTCCTTCAGGCATAATCTGTGGGTTTTACATGCTCATCATCCGTATAAACTTTGGTGAGAACTGTTAATACGTTACTGTATACGACTGTCAATTGGTACACATCGCTGGCGTACCAATGTCGTTCTGGTCAACGAATATTGACTTATACGCTTTTGCTGCTGGGTATAGCGCCTCTCATATGGTATGTGGCTCCGCTAGTTGATAAACCTCTTGTTTTGCAAATTTCAGTGGAGACGACCAATATGCATGCACGCGAACGAAGGCGCATTACTAGCTCTCCACCCCTTTACTATGGATCTCTGTTCTAAGTTTTGTTCAACAAAAACAATAATCTGTTAGCGTTTGGTGTCCTCGCATACCCGCCCGCACCGAAGATTTTTTTTTTGGATGCAATATTATCTGGATGATCCGGGTGTAACCAAACGCCTCCATCACTTTAAGTGAGCAAAAATATTGACGAAGTGTATTGGATGACGGGACTCAGCTTCTACAACCCCGAAAGAAGTATTATTCTTCAGGAATTTACGATGCTGCAAGGGCACGCCAAAATCTGGTCTGCTGATCAATACATCGGTCAATATCCATGGAACAAGGACACACCAACAATTACCATTTTGTTAATTTGTCGATTTGTTGCGTTTTTTGCGGCCGACATATATGTATAGGAGTGGCGAAGGCTACCCATACCCTGATCTGATAGGAGAGTTCCACCAGCATCATGCATATCCTTACATGATGTGGGTTGCACAAATTACGGCTCTTTATCCGAAAAGAAAAGAGGAGGGGAATCATTTGTCGGAAACATCGAATTGCTCTAAATTCACCTGTTCTTAAACTGCAGAAATACTGCATTTGGGAAGTTTTCGAATTAGCTAATAGGCTGATACTTAGTATAGGACAGGCACTGCTTCTATTCTGCTAGGTACTTGCAAAGTTATTGTGGGTAAAATTGCCGACTAAAATATATGGATCCAATTTGTTGTACAGTTGTTAGGACTCCTTTTGGTATGTTCAGACCCTGTCGTTTATTCAAACATGGTAATATATGTTAAGGTTAAGTTCGAGCTTCGAATCTTCTATGCATATTAGGATAATAAAAATATATGGCACTGGCAGTATGTACTCCGAATGCAGAGCGCAGAGCGCAGAGTGCAGAGTGCAGGCAGTATATTGTACAGTACAGTAGTTAATCTTACCTATGCATTTCCCCCATTTCATGATATCAAGGTCTAAGCTTGTGAAATGAAGGAGATCAAGATCACCAACCAAATAATAAGCGAAAAGGACAACAATTCATTCTTATCCTCAGATGTATCACCAAGCATCAGAAAAAGTACAACTGAACGTCCGACTATACGACATATCCATATTATTTGACAAAGTCCACATTATCCTATACCAGTACCAGTACCAGTACCATTTTTAACGAATATAGTACGATTATTATACAAGCCTCTCTCTTCCCTCCAACTAAAGTTTCTTAGCCCGGTCCCTCCGAACTCTTTTCATGCATATCTCCTTGAGAAAATCCCTTCCCCTAGCAAGTTACAGAACTTTTTTTTTTGAAATATACCCTGGAATAACTTGGTAGAAATGCTCCTCTTAGAGTTAGAATATCTCATCTGATGATTTTGATCTATTAAAATCTCGTGCCTCAAATTCTAACGGACAATGTTCAACCATTGTACGTAGAGTACGGAGTTCTAATTAAAAAAGCTTATGAGGCGGGGGAGAGGTAAGTTATACAGTTATGCCTAATGCGAATGCTTAGATCTATCTTGATGCAGGTAAGAAGACGACATTTACAAAGTACTTGTGCAGTACTTTTTCTCATCGTAGATCAAATGAGTGCAAGGGTTATTAGCCAATAGAAGTTGTTGAATATAACAAAAGTTACTACGTGAGGCTATTCCGATATAAATCTGTATATTGCAGATGCACATTCTGATGTGAAAAGGTACTGTACATTGTACGTAGTCACAATACCTATCTATTATTAATATGCTTTCTACGCTACTATTAGTATTTTGCCAAGTCACTGAGCGTCATTTCTTGGTTAAGCGTTGAATACCTACTCTAAAACGAATACTGGTATCCTCCTTACTCACTAGCTTCAGCTTAACCAATCTGAGATCTTTCAACTTGTTTCAACTCATTCGCATTAACCCTACAACTACGTCCATACCCGAGGAAAATACCCGATTTTAGGATCGAACAAGTAAAGGTAGTAAATTGCCCGCCCACCAGATCATTGCGAGATAAGAGGATTCTCATCCAAATCCACATCTATATATCCACACACAACACTAATTGATGCTATGTTGTGTCACGGGCCGTTGCGTGGAAGTGGCCTTACAAGCGTCGTCATTGCAATAAGAGTTATTTACAAGGGAAGTTTTCCTCCTACTGGCTACGACCTTATTTGCATTTACCATATATACAATCCCTGCAGACCCCACAATGACTTGCTGGGCTCTATCATCTCAATATACCATGCTCATCTTACCCATGACTGATCAGCACCCAGCACCATGTCACACTATCCATACCGGGTCTTCACCGCTTGCAAGGCATCGTTGTTGCATTACTGCAATAATCTCATAATCTGACGAAGGGAGAGAGGAAAGCTAGTAAGCGAATAACGTTGGGCTTTGCTAAACGCTTTTTTAGGCCGGACGTCAACTCGCATCGCCTCAAAGTTTTGTGGTATGGACCATCCCTTTTTAATCCCCAGGACTATTTAATTACTCTTGGAAATTCCCTTATAGTTCATCCTTGGTTTAAGTTTTCCATCTATCAAATATCATCCAACATCTTGTTTATTTGTCTGCTCACTGCTTGCATATATATTCCATTCAAATATACACACACATACATTTTTATAACAGTTTCTTTCTATTTTATTTCATCATATATATCACAAATTACCTAGAGCATATACTTGTTTCACACACAACACATCAATACTTTAGTCATGGCGCCAAGTAGAATGACCTTGGAGGATGAACTTCCCGTCCCAGAAATCAGCTACGATATCAATCTTCCATACAAGAAGAGTGAAAACGATGGATACAGCCAATTCGCCAAAGGCCGAACAGAGTTTCCACATTATCTCCCATCTGTATGTATCTTCATCTCACAGTTCCCGTTCATTACAATCACTAATATCAATAGTGGGAGGATGATGTCTGGTTTGACGAAGTCCAGCATTTCGAATATCATGATCCAGCTCTAAGAGCGGATAAATCCAAGCCACACCTGTTCAACGGACAGGTGAAGTTTCAACACATCACACCAAAAATGGGTACTATCTTGACTGGTGTCAAGATGGATAAACTCTCCAGCGAAGCAAAAGACGAGCTTGCACTTCTGATTACCGAACGAAAAATCGTTGCCCTCAGAGAACAGTCGGATTTCCTCAACGCCGGCCCCAAGTTTCAAACAGACTTCATGTCGCACTTCGGACCATTGAGCATCCAACCTGTCTCTGGAGCCGTTAAAGGACATCCTGAATTCCATGTCATTCATCGCGATCACAACCAAGACGAAATCGCCAGCTTTTTCAAACGCAAGCTGACCTCTACACTCTGGCATCATGACGTAAGCTACGAGAAGCAACCTCCCGGATACGTTATGCTTGGCAGTAAGTTATTTTCCGAACCTAGCAAAACGTGTGACTTCTAACATTCGCAGTATTGGCATGCCCAGACGTTGGCGGGGACACAGTATTCGCCGATACAGTTGAAGCCTATAAACGCCTCTCACCGACATTCCAAAACATGATTAAGGATCTGAAAGCCAACCACACCTCGGAAAAGATGATTGGATATGCGCATGCAGCTCGCGGAACAGTTCGAATGGACGCAATCAATTCCGTACATCCTGTTGTACGCGTTCATCCTGTTACGGGCGAGAAGGCATTGTATCTCAATTCCGAGTTTTTGACTGAGATCCATGGACTCAAGGAAGGCGAACAGGACATGTTGATGAAGTTTTTGGTGGACCACGTTTGCATGGGGCATGATTTCCAGGCTCGGGTTGGGTGGGAAAAACATTCTGTGGTTATGTTTGATGGAAGATCTACTCTTCGTATGCGCTCCCGTTTTTTTCCTTGTTTTTTTTCCCCTTTCTGAAATTTCGCCACCTAATGAAAACGTATGCTTTAACTAATAATACAAATATACAGATACTGCAACAGTCGACTACGATTCACGTATTCAAGCTCGGCATCTATTCCGTTTAGCTGCCATGACGGAAAAACCCATGTCGGTGGCGGAATATGAGGCTCAAATTCATGACGATGCAGGATCCGAATGCTCCGACACATCTTCGGAATCGACTTCGGAATCAACATAGTCCGGTTTTCAAAACATGTAAAGACAGACATTGCGGGATTCTTTTTGCTTCTGTTGAGGAGTTTTTGTCGCGTTTGGAGCAAATACTACAAGCGGGGATATCCTTTGATTTCTGAGTTGATTTTACCTTTTTCTTCATAGTTTAGGTGTTAGTTTTCGCTCTCTATTATTTTCTTATCTGATGGATGTTGTTATGGCGTATATTGAGGTAGATGGATATTATAACGGTCGTTTAAAAAGTCCCACGCGGGACGTGTGTTGGGAAAATGGATGGAAGGATGGAAGGAAGGAAGGCAAGGAAAAAAGATTTCTTACTGTATGGTTTCGTAACCAGATGTCAATGTTCATACCAATACCAATACCAATATCTGCATGAATTCGCACGTGTGCCTCATAAGCAGTGAAAACATTTAAGCTCCTCCGTGCCATTATCCCTTAGGAACACTTCCGACTTTTTTGCTCATTCCTACCTTACCTCCTTTCTTTCTTTATTTTGGTGACATTTTGAATATATGCGATGTCATGACGTGAAGTACATGTATAACGATTTATCCTTGCTATAGTTACTTTAGAGGATTTCCCCAACTTTTGACTTTACATACGGCTATGCTACTTCACGTACATGCAATGCATATTTTCGATTCCCTGATGCTGGATTATATCTTGTACAGTACATACTGCGCTGCAGTGCAGTACATCCCACTCTGTCATATATGTATATGGTCTATGTAACCTGCAACTTATAATGTATAAATTATAATACAGTATGTAACAATGTATATCCGCAATCGGTGCATCGAAATGGGCAACTGATTTGCGTTGCCTGCCTTGTACGACTACGACTTTACACGCGAGTGCGAAATGCAATGTGAACGAGATTGATTGATTAATTAATTAATGATTGACGTAGAATTCTCACGTCAGCAATTCATCCAGTGGTCTTAATTACCATTGTCCTTCATGGTTTGGTAGGTTCTGCTGCATGCTTTTGGATGATGGTACGATATTAATATTATAACGGGTAGAAACTAGGTATGCGGAGTTATGGCCGTGTTGCCGATTTGTGTTCGCTTTTATCTATGGATGGATGGGAGAGACTCGTGATTGACTTTTAAAGGACTGGATTGGGGAATGGTTTTCTGGGAGGAAAGGTTGCTGTTTTGAAAGGATTGAGAGGTTACAGGTGAGGTGCATGGTGTTTGTCCGATTTTCTCACTCAGCGATTTATAGTGTGAGGTTGGGTGCTAGAACTAATGATAGTTGTGAATGTGGAAGTATGGCTGGTTGGTTGTTTATAGTACCGAGTACTGACTGCATTTATATATCATATTGTACTATAACTTTCAATGGGATTACGATGAGATAGTCGTCGTGTATTGCTTCTAAGCCTTGATTCTGATTCACTTCTTGAGCGAGTCCAAATCCTTACCATAGATGGAGAAACCTGAATATGAGATAATTGCATAGCCCTTTTTAATGTAAAGTACAAACCACATGGCATATGCAGGATAAATTACCTAGTAAACTTCCATGCATGCCTTCTCGGCTGGATGCTATATATTATCATACTCGGTATCGGAGTATACCGGTATGTATGTACAATATGCCGGATGCGACATGAACAATTCAATGACCGAGGATGAGTGTGTAATAATTAAGCCGTATTATTATTACTATTCCGGCCTTCATTTTATCACAGTTCTTTCTCCTAGTTACCAGAATGAGAAGAAATACTCAGATCACATGTACGCCGTACCCACCCTGCCTCTCGGAAGGAAGCCCTGTACATGCAAGCATCTTTCAACGCCGTAACATACAATACTGTACTTCCGTAAAACAGACGGTATGCCATCTCGTCCTTGTTCTCGCACTTCGTACAACCCATTGAATTAAAATGAAGAATCGGCGAGGCCGAGAGGAATTATATGTGCATGAATTCATAACTTCATCTGTCCCCACGCATTTACAGGGCTTTGGGCAGGGCAGAGAAGGACAAGGTGAAATCGGGAGAGGATGTATGCTGTATGATGCGGCGGGTAAGGCTAGATGATATGATACCTATGATACGGTACTCGGAGTCCGGCGGGGCCTGCTTTGTAAAGTGGAGAAGGGCTACTCTGAAATATTCACCGACTTTTTGATCCGGGGATTTGGTTCTTGGGTTTGGAATTTGGGGTTTGGGCTCTGTCTGCATGGAATCTACGTGAATACTAAGTAAATGCTGTGCATTGTGGTTAAGTGACTGGCTTTTACGTACGGACGGTAGGTCGGGGAATCGGATGGCATGGGATAGGTTGGGATAGGTTGGGATGGAATGTAACGTAAATGTTATGCGAGTGAGATAAGATGAGATGACTTGCGTGTGTAAATGCAATATCTGTCCTCGAGCGAGATAATCTTGGTTGAGGGAAGGAAGGAAGGAAGGAAGGATCAAAGGGGGGCGGGGCAATGCAAGAAATCCTGGAGCCTGATCCCGTATTGCAAGTAGAAGTTATGAGCCCGAGTGGGTAGACAATTGGGAATCGGCATATAGCAAACCTTAGACTACATTTCCCTTTATCCGGTTTGCTGGAAATGTCTCATGTGATGGATGCTTGCATAAGGGGGGGAGTCCGATCTAATATAACCTCAAGAAATCCACCCACATACCTAACCGACTTCATCTACTCGTCACCGCCATCAAATACCTCCACTCCAAACATATACTCCAAATCCACGTATCTCGCCTCCCTCCCTTCCGCTACTTTGGTAACGCTCTCCATCTCTTCTTCTGTCAGGCTTACCAAAACCCCATTGCTCTTGATTCTCTCCTTGTGCTCACTCTTGGGCAAAACCACATATCCTCTTTGCACGCCCCAAGAAATACATACTTGGGCTAGTGGAACCCCCTTCTTCTCCGCTATAGCTATCAATGCAGGCTCATCCATAACTCTCCCTCCTGTAGTTCTCGCGGGTCCTTCGTTTTGAGATCCGAGAGGCGAATATGCCGCTGGAAGGATATCCTTCGATTTGCAATATTCAATCAATTTCGTGTTGGGAAAGAATGGGTGGATTTCTACTTGATTCATGACTGGCGGAATCTCAGCATATGAAAGAAGTGTTTCCAGATGCTTGATGGTGAAGTTAGAGACCCCGATTGATTTTGTCTTGCCGGCCTTGCAGAGCTCTTCCATTTTTCGCCATATGGGCTCTAGGTTGCTTGTTACCGATTTATTGATAATGTACTGTTATCGTTAATAGCCTGCTACATTACACTCTAGATAGAACGTGAGCCCTACCTTATTATCAGCACCTCTCTTGGCATTATGATCATCGTCCCTTTCTGCTGCCAAAGGCCAATGCATCAGAAACGCATCTACATAATCAAGACCCAAATTTTCCAAACTATTGTTCAAACTCCACTCGACGTCCTCAGGCGTACCGCATAGATGAGGCCATACTTTCGTAGTGATAAAAATATCAGATCGTTTAACGCTGGGATTGCTGTCTAAGAACTGACGTAGGCTGGTCCCAACTTCATCTTCGTTTCGATAACTACAGATTTTTTGGTTATCGAAAATGTTCCAGTCTGTTTATGCAGAAAATAGTGTCAAGGTTTCGTATCCAGGCTCTAGATGATTCTGAACACTGAACACTGAATACGCATTACAGTATCCAGGATCAAGGAATCAAAAAGTGGACATCATAGAAGAATTCATGTATATCCTTGCAAATATAATACCAACTTAAAGATGAACGTATATTGGGAGCCGAAAGGTATGAACGAATCGGCTCGCACGCCTGCACAAACCGTAAAAATACAGGGTATAGCCGGTGAAAGTTCTTGAACTGACCCAATATGGTGACTCCGGTATTGAGTCGAACCACACGCTGCGCACGAGCCGATGTGCTCATACCCTCCCTCTACCAGACTACATACATCAAGGGCATACGCTGAGCGGAGAAACTGAGACTGTGTGTGGGCCAGGGACGTAACATACTACCAAGCGCAATCCAAATGTCTGTATCCAGCTTCCAGAGCCCAAAGCACCGCGTTCTGACACGAACCCTCCACCCCGTTCTTCGCATAGGTTCCGAAGCCTATTGCGGGCACCTTTAGACCATTGTTTAAGCTCAGGATTGGCACCACTAAAGCTTCTACTTCGGACATGATTGCTGATCGGAATATCCGAACTTCGGATATACTCCGAGAGAGGAAACTGGCAGCGTCTAAACAATGAATGGAATGGTATGGACCGTATGGTAAGACTCCAAACGGTAAGGGATTGTTTTGGGTTTGAATTTTTCTAGAATGTTATTTTGTGGGTCGTGAGAGGGTTAGGAGTAGATCAAAGTAAATTAAATTCAACTGTTGTTATCTGTTGTTGTTGCTAAGTTGCGGTGCGGTGAAAAGAAAAAATAAGAGATCTTCAAGTGGAGTAAAATCTCGGAAAAAGGCTATGGTGGAAAGTGGATTCACTAAATAAGGGTTAATAATGCCTGTTAACTGATAAACATCATCCATGGAAGCATGAAACGTGGTAATCCATGTTTATTCAGACTAGAAATAGTCAATTAGTCTCGGTAGTTATAATACTTTTTGCAAGGGTTGAATTAACCCTCATTCAATGTTAGACATATATTGTATTATGGAGTAGATACGATAGATATATTTTCAAGATTTTACTGGTAGGTATGCACGATGATACAGAAAAGAAGATATACTATACTAATGCACTACTCTATCTAATTGACTTGAAGTTGTACAGTGCAGTATGTGTATGTGTATGTGTGTATGAATGTACCGGTAATCACCTAAAGCAAGGTGAATCACTTCGCTCTGACTTCGGCCTGAGCCGTGCAATTACATTCGAAGCCTATGATGCTCTTTTATAAGTATCATATGATTTGAACCTGCAGCTAGAAAGGTAGATGGAACTCTTTTGGAAGCTCTTATTTCTACTAGCTCCATGCTCATGTATGTATCTGTTGTATGTGATACCCAACCTCCTTTTTGACATGCTGCTGCACGCATGCATGCATAGGAAATGTCTTCTTCATCAACCTTGAACCATACATGCACAACTACAAAATACTGTTGGTGCCACAACTACTTGTACATACGAGCGAGTGGTATTTTGTAGCTACAGCCTACAGTACAGACGACAGCAGTCGCTCTATTACTAACAACAAGGGCACTCCACTGGTCATATATTAATCCTTATTATCGCACCTGCCGCCATATTATTAGGGGGAAATAACTTCCAATGACTGAGAAGTATCTCCCCGCACCATAAATCAGATTTCCGGTCCCGGATCCCACAAATGCGATAACGGCATCTATTAATTCTGCCATCTCCTTTTCCTCCCTTTATATCTTTTTCTAACCCAACTTTTGTATTAATTTCCTATTGATTGAAAGAGATCCCTCACTTCATCTTGAAAACATGCAAATCCCAGGGCTAAAAATCTTAAACCCGTGCAAATCCATGGGGGAGATGTTCGTTCGTTTTTTCTCTTGTGAAATATTTCTTGTGCCTGTATTTTGTAATGGTCTGCTGGTTTATTTGATATCATCTCATGCATGGGAGGTGAAGCCACCTTCACACATTTGAGATTTGATGTGCTTCGTGTCGAGTAACTTACTTACCTATGTCATAGTAAGACAACATATGTAATATTTTCTGTAGTGTCTTAGTAGAATTATATGACGTTAAGATAGGGCTGAGGAAACACTTGTTGTGAATCTTTTGCACACCGGTGAGACAATCTAGAAGGCTTCTAAAAGTCTTCTAGTAGAATACTGTATTCGGTCACTAGTGGGACAGAAAATTGTTGGTAACGTGGTATTAGAAATACTGAGGTGTGTATATAGTAAAAGATATCGCCGACACACTTAGAGCCAGGGCAGCGGGGAGTGATACTTGATACTACATCATTAATTACCTTTGAAAATCCAGCCTCAGTAGGTTTACAGTGAGCCTCCCACTTTTAGTAAAGGCATAGGTAAGTACGCTCTTAATTATTATCAACACCTCATTACATTGTTCTTCAGCGAAAGCAAAATCCGCAAAGTGAACGTACTCCTGAAGTTCGCAGGCTAGCATTCAAATATCTTACAGTTTCTAAGCAATTTTTGTGTGCTTCTGCGAAGGTATGTAGATCTAGGCGATGAGACATATATATTGGTAGTACCTCATGGAGTGAACGGAATCATAAATTTCCAGAATCGCGGTCAATTAAAACTCCGCCGTTCAAAATGAGTCACTCATTCATTGATTAAAGACTCATCAAGTTACAATAGACTTCATTGTGAATTTGTGAGGATATACCTCCCTATCTACCTGTTCCCTAGACAGACGATTCCCCAAACTTCTATGCACATACCTACCTACCATATAACATTCCACCAATATCCTTCCCTCCTTCCCTCTTTCATTCTATTCATCACGACTTCCCACATCGTCTCGTCGATTTCCACCCAGAATTAGTCTCTCCTCTTTCAAGCTCCAACTTCCCACCTACAATAACCGCTCAGCCCATCACCTCAACTTCAAAATGTCAACCTCCAAACCAGGCATACCGAAAATCACCATCGTTCGAGCTACAACAGCAGAACATATGAAGCATGCGAGAAAACTATTCACCTTGTATGCTGATTCGCTTGGAGGTGAGGTTCATCTTCTATTCTGTTGCTCATTTGCTTTATTTATATTTGAAACTTAGTACTTGGTGTTGCTATTACCCTGATATTGTGATACATATACGTATATCAGTCGTGATTTGTGATTGCATTGTTTTCTTCTACTTAGTTAGAAAGGATCCCTTATATTCAGGGCATTCCCAGTATGGAAGAGCTACTACCGTATTCACTATACCTTAACTTACTATGTCAATTATGTCACCAGCACATGGACAATCTGGTTGTGGCCTGCATTGCATTTGATTTTGTTTTCCGGGTTTAATCTTAGATGATCTTTATTCTTCTAGTTTCCATCTGCCCATCTTCACTGAACCAATATATTTAACACACTTATCACGAATCCCCAACCCACACTTAGTGACCTACTAATTCGTTTACAACAGTCGACCTAACATTCCAATCCTTCTCACACGAGTTGTCTTCCCTTCCCGGTGCCTACGGCTCTCCTACTGGGTGTCTTCTTCTCGCTTATATCGAGTATCCCTCTTCGTCTTCTCCTTCTTTACATGCAACATCATCCTCCCTTTCTTCATCACCCACAACCACAATCGCAACCCCACCTCATTCAAACACCCACTCACCAAAACCACACGCTTCCTCCCCACAATCTTCGAATGGGCCACGAGACTCGGGATTAGCATCAATACCGGTAGCATGTATTGCACTTCGACGTCTTCCATATCCACTCCCTTCTAACTGTGTGTGAATGCTTTACTTTTCTTATTCCCAGCTTTTCTCACATAAACACAATTTCTATATATTATTTTCATTTCCAATTTTATTTCCTATTTCCCATTTCCTATTTCCTATTTTCTATTTTCTATTTTCCATTTTCCATTTTCCAT